>JAFBJS010005090.1:121877-152381 GCA_016785265.1 Paraplagusia blochii
CTACTAATCCACTAATACTACTAACTTTATACCATCTATCTACTACTAACCTACAGATCCACTAACATCCACCAATTACTGTTCAGATCTTTAATACATAAACCGGGGCCATGCTCCCAAAGAATATTTGATTGAATGAATGAATAAAGTTCTATCTATCTGTAATTTTGTCTATTCTATTTCATTCAATTCAATACACAAAATGCATGTGATGCTACCATCAACATATACTTTTAAAGACTGTTACCTTTTTCGCATTGTTTTACGGCCTTTTTCAAAGCACACTGTATAAGTGTTGTTTAAATGTAGGCAGACGTCATATACAGACACCTGTCGCCAACGACGGTCGAGAGGAGAGCAGCACCCCCACGAGGCCATCTTTGGAATTAATTATTTATTAAAACATGCATATTTGAATAATTACATGAAAGACGTATGTTAAAAAACGGTTAATATACAGTGTTTTCTAGGATTGTACTAAAAACATGTAAAGAACCGGAATGAACTTTGTTGTTTATAACGTTTCCAATAATAATCACCTGTCGGATTTGATTGGCTGGTTTGATTATGTTAGCAATGTTAACCTCTGAGTAAGTTAAACGAATGCGAACGATGGCGTCGAGGAGGGTGAAGAAAAATGGAAAATGGGGAGGATAAGGAAGAGAACGACATGTTTGAAACTGAGAGCATTGAGGAGAGTGAAAGGAGAAGACGGAGGTTTGGTGAGGAGTTACATAAACAATGGCTCTTGTACGCGAAGCAAAGTGGATTTGGATGGTTGGTAATGCTCTTTTGTTTTTGTAAATATTTAGACGAACAAAGTTCAAAATAGTATTGATTATTTTATACTGCTTTTAACGGAGGCGTGCTTTAATAAATACACGACCACGCATGGTAAGCTAATAGGCACCCTGGTTTTCTGTTTTAACCACTAGATGGCAACCAAGGACAAATGAAATGTTTTTTTTAATTGACACAAAGTATAACTAAGAAAATTAAGGGAAGTTATTTATTAATTTTTTCATTTTTGTGGAGGTAAAACGTAGTTAAAACGTCAGTTACGGTGGAGAGCTTTTTTGGGTTTTTTTTTATCACTTGCTAAGAAATATAGTTCTATAGCTGAGCTATAATAGTAAGTGTAATATCTTTTTGTTTGTAAAAATATTACTGATTTTCTTTTTAAATGGCCCAAAAATAAATTCACCTGGTGAGGGCGCCCATACTCTGCTGGGGCGCCTTGCTATTGAAATGTTTCCTAAAAGCTGAACTATTTAAATACCTGTTTCTTTATTAATGCTTAATATTTTTATGTAAAATATTTTATCTTCGTTTCTTGATTATTAATATTTATTGATATTTTGTTGTTTATAGAGTGCGATGATCACAAATTGGTTCTTGTGACTCCCAAAGCACCCTGTTCTAGTGTTGTTTCATCATTGTGTTCCACCTCGTTACTAACCTGAGCATGGTTTTGGTCATGTTGAGAACACCGTCGCTGCTTCCCATCTCCAGCACCACTTTACCGATGGCTGCTTTACGTCCGTGATGTCTCAATTTGGGGCAGTTATTGGCAATGGCGACGTCATACCATGTCCCCAGGAACTGTTAGGAAGTGACAAGACAACAGACTGATCACTGGAATATGATACAAAAATGGTCGAGAAAATGAAACACAAATCAAACACAAAGACTGAAAAAATATAAACTAAAAGATATTTTTATTTACCCAATACCTGTGGAATGACTGTTGAACTTGGCCTATATCTTTTATAACAAAAATAGTTTTACATTGTAACGTTAGAAAATTAACCTTTCGGCAGTAATAAACTAGAATTTAATTTTTAAAATATTAAAGTTCATGTAGCATTTTTGCCTTAAAAATATTATTTTTGATTTTTTTTTACTTAAACTTTAAAGTAAATTTAAGAAGTTAGAAGTTAGATTTTGTTTAGACAACCAAAATTAAGTATTTTAAATTTTTGTCATTATAAACTGTATTTTTTAAATTGTGTTCCTATTCCATTTTTTTAGTAATTGCTGAACCAACTGTGATTTATTTTTTTAACCCTTTTTGTCACAACTGTTCTGTTTTTTAAAAACTTATATATTTATTGGGTATATTAGTGTAGTTTTACAAAGATTTATTTACTTTTTTTAAAAAAGTGTCAACCCTGTGATGTTTATGAGAAAGAGTTGATGTTGATATTTTTGCAACTTCTATTCAGACACTGACTTCACAGTGGAATTAAATCAAACAATATCTTCTCCTTTTACACAGATACCAGTTAAAAGATGGAAATACACATTTTGACATATTTCAATTTAAATCATACGAACACAAGTTTGCCAAATCAGTTAGTGACAAGTAAAATAGATTACAGCTATAGACATAAACAAGGTTTACACAAGTTACCAGGCTGGGGAAAAAACAGACCACTCACCCTGTTAAGATCGAAGTTCTCCTGTGGTTCAAATTCGGGTTCTGTAAAGACCATGTCACCCTCAAAGGCCCAGGTCATTCCCAGAACCAGTAAGGGAACCAGAACTACTTCTTTCCACATCCTGTAAACCTTTCAGAGAGTGGCTCTGTTCGGATTTAGCTGTGAGACACTCAAACCCAGGACAGGACAACTATCCTAAAAAAAGGTGGGAGGAGTTCGGGTCAGGACATTGGCCTTTTGTTGTGTAAAAAAACAAATAAGGACAAAGTTCTGTTCATGTCTCTTCTCTCTTCTGTGATTTGACTGCAGAGCTGATGAAGCAACAAACCTCTAGTCTTTGTGAGTGACAGTTGAAAACAACTGTATCATTGTAATATTATTAGGGGTGAGAAGATGGATCGTTTGGATCGGTTATCGTTCTGTGACCTACATAATCCGAGTGTACCGGTCCAAAAAGCCCTGATTGATCAAAATGCAGTAAAATGGTCGTATGTTTAGGATTTTTGTCCGTGGATCGGTTTCCTGCTTCATGGCCTCGCCCACAAATTGACGTTAGACATAAACGCGACATTGGACGCTTCTGCCCACTAGAGCGGCGAGCCAATAGACACACATATGCATCTATTCACACATGTCTATGGAGGTTGTGTCTGTTGGGGTGTGTGAGCTGTGACATGGCAGACAACACAGAAGAAACTTACAGCGTTTGGACATCATTTGGTTTTTCAAGAAGGAAAAGAAAGACAAAAGCAAAGTGATTTGCCGACAGCAGAGTAGGACTGATGACTGGGTGGCGATGGCGGAAGCAGGAACGACTAGTAGTCAGAGGAGCAGACAGAATGAAATACAAACATTTTTGCAACCGCAGTTCGGCAAGAACGGAATCTATCGCTCGTTATATTACAAAACATTACATTTTCTGTGTGACAATCTGGTCGCAGGAGTGCTGTCTGTGAAGGCATGTATTTCATTAAAATAAGTAGAGAGTCACCTGATCCTGATACACTTGTTATTGGAGACAAAATACAAATTGTCAATCAGTATGAATATCTTGGGTTAATATTAGATTCACAGCTCTCCTTTAAAGGCGATATTGACAAATTGTGTAAAATAAAAAAAAAAAAGTTAAATCTTGCAAATGTTCATGCACTTCGAAAAGAGACGTCAGATGAAGCTGAAAAATGTCTTAATTGTATAAAAAGTGTTTGCTTATGTATTTTGTATTGTATATGTATTGTGTGAAAATGGCCAGGGGACAACAGATGAAAACTAGCCTTTGGCTAATTCTTTCTTATTTAACCACTTTTTAATTGCATTTACCCCTTTTAAATAAACTAAACTAAAATTAAAAAATGACCGACAGCTGTATATTGTTGTTGAAAGCAGAGTTGCAAATTTTTATTCAAGATTAAAAAAACTAATCGAACTGGATCGATCATTTAGTATTTTTTACGAATGGTTCCTGGATCGGATCGTAGCCTGTGAACCGAGATATGAATCGGATCGCTATGTGATTGAAAATTCACACCCCTACTATTTATATTTTTTACAGTTTCTCAAATCTCCTTATGTTAAATTGACATTTTTAATCATTCAATATTGCTGCGTGAGTGAAAACACACTTTTATATAAGAAGAGGCCCATCATCTCAGATGTTCTCCTGTCAACATCCTGTAATTCATGCCACGATCATATTGTGGTCCCAACCAATCAGGTACAGATCACAGGTGGGTTTCTGTCTCTGATTGGCTGGCCTTTTTTCAACCTGCTTGTCTCAGTTGTGAGTGTTGCATTTAAAAACATTTCATCATTATTTATTTGACCAAAAATGACATACTAAATTAAGTTTTTTTTTTTTTTTGAGAATTTCAACTAAACAATTCAACAAACAATTCTCTAATCTGTCCTCAATTATTAGAAGGATGTTTTTAAAATGAATGGAAACATACACACAAAACAAAAAAAAAAACTAATTATATTTTGTCAACATTCTCATATGTCTAATTAATATTTTGCTAAATATTGTCAAATTATCAAACATTATAAGAAACATGCCCAAAGGGTTAAATTTCATATATTCAATATAAAAAAATGCAAGATAATGCTGCAAAACACACTTCCAAATGTACACGTTATTTCTTACATCAGTTCATATTCTTTCCTGTACCTGATTTGTGGAATATTAGATGAAGACCAACTCAGTTGAACTACAAAAGATTTAATGTCACAAATTAATGTATCATGTATGTAGTTGCTGGTCACACATAAAGATGTTTTGTTGTGTAGGTGGAACCACTCCACCCCCACACTCACATGACCAGCTCCTTGCAGTCATTGAGAATTACAGTTTTCTATCCACAAAAAATGCCAGACCACGGACATTTACTGTAGCATTGATCATTGTTGTTGTCCCTTTAAATGACATCAATCACATGCCGGTCAAAGTATCAGTAGTACTGACTCAGTACCCCATGAGGAAGTCCAGCGTGGCTGTGCAGCATCGGATTTTAAATATTGGTGGAAAAAAAACGATAACAATATGTTCCGATATAAAAAAAATATGCTGAAATCGGCCCAATATTTATAGGTAGATTGATATTTTGGACATTCCTAAACATTATCAAAGAAGAGTGATCCTTCACTAAACTAAAATCAGAAGTTTGCTTTTTGAGCATTTAAACCTGTTATTATTCCTTTTATCTATATTTGTACTTTTTCTAAAAAAAAACTCTATGTGGACCTAAAATTCCTGGTGAAGAGCTGACTTATCTCCTGGCACAACTGTGGTGTGTTAAGAAATCACCGAAACTGCCTACAACCCTGTGAGTTCGACAACATCCAACCAACTGCTCCTTTGCTCCAGGTGGGAGTGGACTGTTACACAGAGGAGCAAATACAGGAACATGGAACTTCTGGTGTGCAAACAGTTGTTAACATGAAGGTTCACGTGTTGGTAACTTGGATAAAATAGAAACAGCGATTTCACAGAAACAACACAAAGATAAAATAATAATAATAATAAAAAAAAACGGTGTATGTATATGAGTGAGTCAGTATAACAATAATGAAAATATTGTATCAAAAGTTAGTCAGAATAAACCAATAAAATTGAGGAACAAATAATGTCTTAAATTTTATTATGCATTCATCCACTAACAGCCTGTGGGTGTACTTCAGTTGTTGGGGAAACAATCACCTGTAAGACAGTAAGGTGGAAATGGTGGAAATATCTTGATTGGTAAATTTGTAAAGACATTTATGGACACTTTACATACCTTTCCACTGATTCATGATGATATCACTGGTATTGATTCCATGTTGTTTGACGAGGGTTTTGAATTTGTTAAGGACCTCAGGCCTCACACTCACTGTCCTACCTGTAGAAGAGAAAAGAAATCTGTTAAGAAAAATAAAGAGCAATTGCCCAGATTTTTCTTGAAGTACAAAGAACAAAATAGCCAAATGTGAGCCTATTTCTGCTTTTTTTTTTAAATGTCAAATTGTTGGAATCTGAATATAAATGTCTATTGCTCAATAATAAAAGAATTCAGCAAATAACTTTGAGAGTTTTCTGAAAATATAAACTTCCAATAATACTAAATTGTTATTTCATCAGTCAAGAAGTGTATTCATTTGTAAATATAAAACATACGCCACATATGACTAAAGCTCCTTGTTTCACCTGAAGCTTTTAGTTCAAAGCTGTTGAGGTGAGAGAAGGATTAAATTTCATGAAAAAACATAATTCAGCAATAACGTCTCGAAAAAAAGTACTCAAATAAAGAGGGTGTAAAATACCTAGAAAAAATAAAAATAGCTAAACTCAAAATTAAAATTAATCAAATAGTTGAAGTGTTATCAAAATGATGAATTTTGTCCAGGGAAATGGCTACAAATGTACAAAAATATTGGTAAAGTACATTTTCAAACATTATTTTAAAATAAATATATAGTGCCATTAAATCCAAATAATAAAAGCTACTATCTAGAAAAGCATAAAATGGCTCCTGTTTGTAGAGAAAACTCTCCTTGTATGTTGTACACAATGTACCTAGAACTAAGGTGAAACAGCTGAATGTGTCACTCACTGTAGAGCTTGTCTATGATGCTGGAGGTTGAAGATGGCTTCTCTACGCTGAGCTGAAACAGCAGCGCGTACTCGTCGTAGTTGGATTCCACAATAATCGTGTCAACATCAGCTCCAAACTCTGCAGTAAGAACAATGTGTGTTAGTTACATCCATAGACTGACCTAAAGTTCTGTGACTCAATAATCCCTTTAAATTATTTAATGGCTCCCTCTAGTGGTACACTCAAGTGTCGGTGTACTTTTTTTAAATACTGAAAGAACAATAACTTTCCACAGGAGTATAAAATAGGATGTGAGAGGTTTCAAGGTACAGAATAACATTTTTTCTTGATTGATAATTCTCTCAATGTACAAATCAAAGGGTAAATAAGTTAGAACGGTATGAGAACCTACTGGCAACGTGGTGGAAGAACCTTCCTGGAGTGTCAGTCAACATGTAATCTGTGGACGATCGTTTACACGTGCCATTCCTGCAGACGCACATGGACATTTGGTCAGTTTCTTAGGTGTGTGTGCATATGTGTGTGTGTGTTTTGGCATGTGCTCTCACTTGAATGTGTCTGTTATAATGGTGAAGTTGGTCTCTGAAGGTTGTAGCTGCATGGAGAGAATCACAGGATTTGCACGTTTGCGCTTCATGTAGAAAGGACAGGTGGAGACCACGGCGATTTCATACCACTGTCCCATGAACTGGAGTAAAGACAGAAACGGCAGGTGACGAAAACTCCTTTAAAACCCTGTATTACAGGACTTTAATACCTTACATATATTTCTCCTCTTATCCGTTACTGCCATCCAAACCACTGCTCCAGGTTGCCACTGAGGGTGATCTGAGCTCACCACCCCCAGGAAGGCTCACAGTAGCCTTGGAGCAGTGTGATTTGGGTGGCAGTGATGGAGACTGCTGCGGATAAGAGGGTGAAGATGATTGAATGAACAAATGATCCTCAAAATGCACATACTATAGTAGATAAACTCACTTCAGTAGAACCAGCAATGGCTACGAGGATGAAGATGAATGAAAGTTATATGTAAATCATGGCTGATTCACCGAATTGTAATATTATTTTTGTGGTTAAACATTGTGATAGTACTGTATTGCTGGTGCTACTGGGCCCAAACAGGATGGATGGAGGGATCCCATGTACCGGTAGTTGACCACTAAGATTTTCTGACAGACAAACAAAGAAGTGAGAGAATAGGGTGAGTCACTCACCCGGTCCAGGTCAAAGTCTTCCTGTGGGGACGGAAGAGTTCCTGTCAGGACATGGGCTGAACCCAGGACCAGGAGGAGAACCAGACCAACCATACAGTGCATCACGCCTGAACCAGTGTGTTCTACTAAAGAAACTGTGAACCACAGCTGCACTTGCACAGATAGAAGGTCTTGCAGTTCTGCTGCTATCTGTGTCCTTGAGTGTGCCACTGTGTGTGTGTTTGTGTGTGTGTGTGTGAATGTGTGTGTGTGTGTTTTCCAACTAATCAGCCTTTCCTGTGTGGACTTCAGCTAAAACAAACACACACTCTACAGTGGTTTTAACTGTTATCGCCAAATGTTTTTCAGGTGTGGAATCAGTCTTCCACATGTCCATGACCAGCCTCAGTAGGTTTTAAAGCCTGCCCCCTGCTGGGAATTTTACACCAATGCAGCCGTAGGCAGATGAGCTTGTACAGTACATACTTTGTGTCTGTGTGTTCAGATATGTGTGTTCATATATTTAAGACACAGATATTATTATTTTATAATATTGTATTACCTTTACTCTTCAAATGATTGATAATTGCCAATAAGAGGAAGTTTTGTGAAAAAAAAATCAACAGCAAGGAGAAATTAAATAGAACGGTATTTCTACTTACTGTTCTATTTACTATTTACTGATGATATGGTGAGCCTAAAAATATATTTTAGCTAAATATTAATTAACTACGTTTTTTGTAACACATAAACACACCAAAGTGATTAAAATAAATTTTAAAAAGTAAACTGATTCAAAATGTTTAATGTCATTCACTCCTTTTTACACACAGGGACAAAAGTTTATTACCATTTGGAAAAAAAGCATTTATTGCTCATACGATACAACAATAATACTGACAGAAAAATAATAATAATTATTATTATTTTATATTTAATAATTATTAATTTAATTATTATTATTATATATTTTGTGTCTATTTGGTTTTCTTAGGAGCTGACATGGTTAAATTAATTCTCTTCTCCATTCGGGGAATCAATCTAAAATTCTACAGAAACACAGTTTAATCATTGATTTGTGGCACTGCTGTGTCTCCGAATGTCACTGAAGTAAAGAGCTAACGTCCAGATCCAGAGGCCGGGCAGTTCTCTGTGGACAGGAAAGACCATCTGTGAGCATAGCAGAATTCCCTGGTTTGTTTTTTTGTATGATGTGTGAAGGTCTTCTCACCTGCAGGAGGAGGAGTCAGAATAGACTCTCTTGGAAAACCTCGAGAAAGAGCGAAGGCTCTGAACTTGTTGATAATATCACTTCTAACTCTTGCCGAGCGGCCTGTAAGGAGTCGGATGTTAGATTCAAACCAGCATCACCAGCACGGAAAACATGTTTTTCTTGTGTCCATGCTTTTGTCTTTTACCATAAAGGGCCACTTGTGTGTACTCTCTGTTAAACACTTTGTGTTTGAGGACCAGAGCGTAGTCATTGTAGTTTGTGTCCACCACCGTGATGTCCTTCACCATATTATGGCCTGAACGGAAATGATGTGGTTTTTAGACGTGGTGCTGAATGCAAATACGAATTGATGTTTGACAAATTATAGAGAAACAATAAAATATACGTAGTACTCTATTTATCCCTCCTTAGCCTATAAAGCCGATAAACTTCTTTAAGCAAATATATACTATATATATGTATATATATATATATAAAATTATAAATCTAAAGTATTGTTTATTTAAATGATTTTATATTAAAGTATTTTATATTACAAAATTACACAAAATACACAAAAATATCTATCTATCTATCTATCTATCTATCTATCTATCTATCTATCTATCTATCTATCTATCTCAAAAAATTTGCTAAATTATTTGCAGAACTTGTTTTACAAAAGTACCTTGCAACATTTTGCCAGAAAATTTTAAAAAAGCTTTAAAATCAGATAAACCATATAACATAATAAATATTTTCTGTAACCTAGTTGTTCTGTTACCATCACCGTCAATTTTCTCCACACGTGAATTTAACATTTATTATTTAATTATAGGAAATATATTCCTCAAAATCAAATGTAATCTTGCCAGCTTTTTGTTCAATCTCTGCAAAGAAGAAGCAGAAAAACAGTATAAAGTATAAACCACATACAGAAACATGTGATTTGTCTTGTCACATGACCTTGACCATGGTGGTTTTCAGTCATGTTGTCATGTGATCACGTCATTGCTGACCAAAACCTTAAACCTGAGTTGCAGACATCTGCTGATTTGGGGATTGAACAGAGTCCTGCTGTAACTGTATGCTGATGATGTGCTGATGTGTCTATACATCTGTGTGTGCCGTGGCTTACGTGTGCTGAAGTATGTGAAGAATCCAGGTGTGTTGGTCTTCTCATAGAGATAGGACTTCACCTGGCAGCCAAGAGGTCTGGACCAAACACATTGGAGCACAGAGCAGTCCTTTTAGTATTTCTTACATTCATTCTATATCACAATGACTGTACACTTTCACAGACTTACGTTGCGTCCCACATTGTCATGTTAAAGTTGCCACTAGGTGTCAGTGTGATAGTGCCCATGGAGGCCTTTAGTTTGTCCCTGTATGGGACAAAACTGGGAGAATCATAGGCCAGACCTACACGGTACCACCGGCCTGCAAACTGGGCACACACACACAAATGGATTGCATTAAATTTACTAATTCATAATTCAAAATTATACCACACTCAAATGAGACACAAACTGTAATTTTGCCTCTGAATCAAACAAAAATCCCTGCTCCCCACTCTTTCAGAATATTATACTCATCTTCATCCTGTTACCTGGTCTCAGGGGCAGCAGTCTCCACCACTGCTACCCAAATCACACTGCTACATACTGATACTGTCAGCCTTCCTGTGGGTGGTGAGCCCACTGTTATATTAAGGTGCTGTTATAAAAAAAAGTTTTACTTTATTGATCCCAATTTGGGAAGTTATTGTAACTATGTTTGTCAGGAATCAAACCCTGTTATAAAAGCAGTTATGCTCACCACTGTACCACAAACGTGACAAACTATACAACCAACTCTATAACTCTGGCTCTATGCAGAATAGCAATACAAACAAGTCGCACAATAAATAAATAAAAGACATGTAAACAAAAGCAACGAGGAAGCTTGCTATTTTTTTCCAATATTTTGGCCCCATTTAGTTTTCAGCTTGGAGACTTAAACTTATAAAAGTTGGATTTTTCCCAAAATGTTAAAGCATTAAATCAGAGCTAACGTGTAATATTCTGTTTATCTTTATTTCAATCTTTTATTTTTGATTAATTCCTCTGCGCTATTTTAGCAGAGGTTTTCTCACACACGGTCAGCTCATGATGACCACATTAATCCAGATACTGACTGTGAAGATGATTCATGATTGAGCATTTTCTCTCTGAACTTTCCTGGTGTCCCCATCTCAGGAGCAACACCTGGCAGCATGAGGACTAAAATCCTCATTTGACACAAGCACAAATTTAAACAAAAAAAACACACAAAGATTTTAGAGTGTGACTTTGTCCTTCTGTCTTACCCTCTGTGGTTCGAAGTCTCTGAGAGGCTTGACTGCCTGCACCATCACCACCACGCACATCACCATGACAACAGCGACCACGGTGGTCCTCATGGCTGCCGGGAAAGATAAAGGTTGAGAGGGTGAGGAAGGATGAGTGACCTGAGCCTGAAGTGAGCAGCGTCCGGTCAACAGACGGGTACAGAGTGGCAGAGTCTGAGTCAATGTTTGTTTCCTGACCCTGATCCACCCACCTGCTGCTCAGCCAATCAGGGCCATCAGTTAACAGTGGCTGAGTGTTGGGAGCAGGGAGCTTCCAAAATAACCCAGAGTTGGTTTATACTTGCCCACAAGTGCAAAAATACATGTGACCTGTGGTTAGAAGGCATCATCTGAGGCACAACTTACAACGTTTCACAACATATGGAAATCAGAGATTACAGAATTTGCACCCCTGTTGTTAATGTATTATCTTCAATGAAACATAGTTTTGAGTAAATGATCCTTAAGAGGATTTAGTTACACTCACCTAAACTCTGGAGATTCGTCCTATCAACTCACCTGGAGTTTAACAGGAGCATCCACTTAAGGCTGGGGCTGCATGAGAGAAGGTGTGGTGGTTCACCACCATGTCCTGGACCTTGCAAAAGGCCATCATAGAACCCTCCTTGTACATGTTGTGGAAATATATACATAGAATACAGAATGTTTTTTATTTTGTCGCTCTAAAATTAACCAATGATGACCAGTTTGTACTCTATTGGTGGTTAAATATTTGTTAGTACACTAATAAAAAATAAAGAAGTAAAAATCAATGTAGAATCAGCTCGCAGAGAGTACAAAATGCTCATAAAGTATTAATTCCTTTAATTTAAGTATATTTTTTGGGTCCATCTAGGTTTAAAACTTTTGTGGTTTTAATTTTTTTTCACAGAATTAATCATATAATAGAGTTTTCCAAGCTGCGCAACCCAGAAATGTGGTTAAGACATAGATTTTTGGGGTGTGGATTGTGTAAATATTAAATAAAGGCCAACACTGAGGAGTGTAAATAATTGTGTAGAACATACGAGCAATTAGATAGACTTTTCTCAAAATCTAAACTCAAAGCCAAAAAGTTGCTCTGAGATTTTAGGGGGATTAAACATTTCCCTCAATTGTGATATTGATAGGTTTACCTAGAAGGGCCTGGAAAGTCCAATATAACCTACAGTGAACTGTTTAAACAAGGGTTTGATGCAATGAAGAAAAACAATCTTTTTAGGGCAGGGGTGTACAAACAGTTTCAAAAGGCACAGAGACGTAAAAGAAATCCATTAAATTGCTTGATGGCTGAGACATGGAAAAACTACTATATATCTGGTTTATAATACGTGTAGAAACATTTCTTAAAACTGTTAGACGCCCTTGAATGTGTCCCTTCACTTAGTGTTGAAGTTAATGTTGGGGTACTGCAGGTGTCAAATACAACACTCAAAACAGCGAACAGTTCAAATATGTTCTTTTATTGTCAGGAACCGTTTTAACTGATTTTCTTTCCTTCCTTGAAAATGATGTACACAGCTAGCCTTCAGTGACATTAATCGGTGGACAAGAGGACATCAGTGTGTGTGTCTTTGCACACACAGCACACATCACACACCTCCCTGGCACGCATACCCACACACACACACACACCAACAACTACACTAGGTTCTCTCACTAGACCTTGTAAACCATTTCCAATCACATGGCGAAAATAAAACCAAACAAACAGTGTGTGAAGTTGCTCATGAGTGACGCGACTTGAAATAAACTTCATGCTCAACAAGCCTGACATTATCATATATTTTTGAGCGGTATTTTTTAAGAAGTCTGAAGAAGCCTCTTGGATGAGAGGTGAACCGTTTAACCAAAAAAATATTGTCCAGTTGTCTAACTAATCAAGACCAGACGACGAATCATGACAACTGAGAACCTTCATCCAGTAGAAGAAGGCATTTCCTTTACTGAACTCTTTCCTACACCTTTGTTCCTATAGTATTGGCCTAGTGGTCAAGGAATCGGACTTGGGACTACTCTGGGTTTGAGTCCACCAGCTGCCAGGTGTCCTGTTAACTTTGGTGATGGTTAATAAAATAAAATGTTGAAAAAGCAGTTTCTGAAATCATGTTATATTGGTTTTGTTTCTTAACGTGCTCAAAACCGGTATATTTGTACACAAAGCACCAAGTATTTATGTCACTACTCATTCCGGAAATGCAGGTCAAAGCAGTATAAAAGAAAGGTAAAGCGCCCTTCTCTGGTCAGACTGGTGTACTGCCCCATAGAGTCTAAACTACCTGTAATCCAGAAGATTATAAAGATTGTTGGAAATTTCAAAGAAGCTCCGTGTCAATATACACAACCAATTTAATTCCAAACACAACAATTGCATTTTATTTAACCCCGTTTTTGGGGTTAAATGTGATTGTCCCTCACTCATGCACAAATCACTTCATTTTTAAACAAACAAAAAAAAAAAAAACACAACAAAAATCCTTTGGAATTCAAAGAAAAACAATAAAACACACCCACACGATGAAACAATCAAAATATAATTAACCGTTCCACAAATAATAATAAATTAAAGCCATTAGGAATAAAATCAAAAATGGAAAACATCTCAGTCAGAGTGCTTGTTTGAGGGGGCTGTTTAGTCATGCGCCCCCTGGTGGTCAAGGTCGAATAGTGCAACCTATACTCAGAAGCATCATAACAGCCAAACAAATCGTGTTCCCTTAAATACATAAAAAAATACCTTCGTACTCGTTTTCTCGTCATCATTGTGAATTGGTCAGTTGGTTTTCCTGTATAAAGAAACTCGCAAGAACATTCTACACTCGTTATAGAGTGATGCGAATGCGACCAGACGTGATAACAACAAAAAACAAGAATACAGAGTTAGCGGCGACGAGCTTCTCGGAATTCCCGCCAAATGGCTGTCGTTGGTCTGCGTCCCAACATGTGGGAGTAATGGCGGGTCAAGTGAGTCTATCAGTGCAAACTGAGGAAAGAAATACAAAATTATTTGTTTCTCACTCGAACAACATTTGAACCTGTCACCGACATTTATAACAACATGACTGGAAAGTGTGGAGTTATTAAAACGAACAATCTCTTCAGTGTTTTGGTGAGCAGGACTCCCTTCTCCCCTCACTGCTCTATCTTCATTTGTTCTATTTCACGGAACTACATTTTGGAACAGGGTGGGTCCAACAACCAGGAGCGAATGCAAAGGATAGAATAGTTCGTTTTTTAGTCTGTGGTTATAAACAGAAAAACGTGGGCATCATCAGTGGGAGTTAGGCGCCCTCAAGTGGTAGAACAGCAGATATCTAAGTCAGATTAAGATAATTTTCTGCTCTTCTCATTGTTGATCTAAAACTTCATGTCTGTGAAATGTTTCCATTTTGGTCCGAAAAAAAGTAAAATAAATACAGTTTCTGTTTGATCAATTAATATTTTCAGAAGGATTGGTTGAATCAGTTAATCTTCTCTTGAGATGTGGATGAGTTTGTCTTTTTAGCAACTTGTTTTTAGAATTAATAAATTTAGCCATTACCATGGAGTAAAAAAAAAGCAGATGTTTTCTTAAAATAGGCAAAGCAGGCCAACAAATCAGATTTTTAACAACCTTTGTGTCTTAACTTATGGTTCAGATTCTTATTCAATTGAAACCACAGGGAATTTTTTTTTTTTTTAGAAAGGATCGATGTTACAGAAAAATGGACGGGACGAAGTAAGATTTTTTTTCTAAATTGGGAACTCTCTCTGATATAAATCTATTGGTCCAACAGATAATCACTCACAGTCACTCACTACCATACTTCTCTGTGGGACAACCTAGGTCCATTTCTTACAGTTCTGTACAACGTTTTAACTTTGACTGAACATGTGGCGCCTGATGACTAAATGCAATAGAGAGAAGCTCAGTGAGTAGGTTGAAAATGGACAGGAAACCAATGGTGACGCTCTGCATCACCTGTAAATTCCGATATGATGTCACAGTAAGGCACCGCGCTCCTCATGCTGTCACCCACACCACTGTCCCTGCTGTCACTCTCACAACAGTGCCTACACACAAGAGACAAACAAAAAAAAGACATAGCACACGTTCTCTGTCCTGCTTCTTCATCTTCCTTTTCTTGGCGCTTTTGCCTCTTGAATGTTCTTCACAACAAAGTCCCCTCTCCACGTTTGGGAATCTTTGGATCCTTGGGCTCAAACATCATTGCGTATAAAGAAAATATTGTTAAATATGTTCAGTGTCTCGTTTTTTTCTCTCTCTGTCTCCAGTCAGATGGACATGATGTTTTAAGAGAAATTCCCTTGGAAGAAGAAAAAAAAAAAACACACAGCAATGTTGCCCTCTAGCCCAGCAGGTGAACAGACCCCTGTGTCCAAACAGACCCTTATGTTTAGCCCAGGGTTGAATCAGATAAAGTAGATTGTATTACTTTGTTTTTCAACAGCTGAATAAATAAAGACAGACAAAGGAAAAACACCCAAGAGAAAAGGAGATGCAAGGATTTTCTAAACTTGTTCCTTATGGTTTCGACGTCTAAGTTAATGTAGACTTTAATATTCTAAAATCAGATCGGAATCGGGTTTTTTTTTTTTTTTTAAAAAACTTTGGCCAACAATGATGCAAGTCAACAATACTATTTTCAAACTGGAAAATAGTAAAAGTAGTATAATTACAGTAGTATAAATTGGGCTCACAACTAGCAGACGATGTGCCGTTGGCTAACAGGGTTCTGTTGGAAAATGAGACTGCTATTGGTAGTAAAGAAGGAAAAGTGATTGGGTCAGGGAAAAGGAGGAAGGTTAGTCGTGTTAGTCTGAAGTTTGATGCCCTCCACGTTGGTACAATCGTGGGAAAAGCAACCAGATTGAGACATCAAGATGGAGCTACTAGCTAGGACATGCAGTGAGGGAGAACATGGAGCTAGTTGGGAGTCAGTGTAGAAGATTGTTGACTGACTGTGGCAGCCCCTGATAACGGGACAAGCCAAAAGAATCCTGAATCTAGAAAAAACAAAAAACTCTGAAAAAAATGTATATTATAATATTTTATGTATATAATATATTAAAGTGTACAAGATTAATCCATATGTTTTTTTCCGGACTTATCCAAAAATGAAATGTATCCCAAACCATTTGCTTTCTCGGGGCTAAAAATCACTGCAGCCCTTATCCTCTTGTGTGTTGAGTATGAAAAACAAAAACACAAAATAAATTATTTCAACTTCCACTATAGATTCATAAATATGTAAACAGACACTGCAACTTAAATATATTTTTTTGGTATGACACAGAAGTTTAACTGCATTTTCTTCATTCCCATCAATTGCAATATGCTGCAGCCATTTACACTGCATTATTGCACTGTAAGTTAAACTTACTTTTTTTTCAACCACTGGTCTAAATCATAGGCTTCACATTTTAATTCAAGAGAACATCAAGTTGGAGTGGTCAGAGGGGTCGTCACTGCCCGATATGGAGAAGATGAAGATGACAGGCTGCTGTCTAAATATTTGTTTCCCTCAGTGAAAGAATGGGTTCAAGTCCATCTGTCACGTCACATACAGTGTGTGCTCAATCTGCGGTCCCGTCAAACTTCTCCATGAAGTCTGTGAGTATTTGTAGATTCAAGTTTTTTTTTGGACATACAGTATGTTAATGTCATCCAATCAGCAGAAAGCCCTGCTCCCTGGCCTTTGTTCCTGCAGCATCTTCTTTAGCTGAACATCTGACCATATGATAGACCAGCAGAGGGCTGTCGGTGGTCATGGATCCTCAACATCGACATGGTTTGTAGGGAATTCCCTCTGTGTTTGCTGAGGTAGCAGGACGGGTTTCAGGTGAGGTTAGGTGGGGAAACAGCTTTTTCTTCATTTATTTACGTGCGTGCTGGGTTTTAAGGAATTCAACTGGTCTTGGTTTGAGAGAACATTTTCGCGTGTGTTGTAGATCTGTTGACTTATGTGTATTGCTTGAGTGTGTTATTGTGTAAATTTGCAGACCAGGATTTTCCCTCGGCTCTTCAGCTGAATCGGTCTGTATTTGTTTTCTGTAAATGCAGTAGAAATGCAGTAGTCGGCCAGTTGCTCATCACAACTTATATTTCCCTGACAAAAGAGAGCGGTGAGTCTCGTCGTCCAGCCGCACAAAGCGGCCTTTGCTGGAATCCAAGAAATATAGTCTGTCAGACACAGCGCTGGGGTCGAAGCCTTCCCTGCGCAACTCTGTCTTCTGAAACTTAAATGTTCCTGAAGAAACAAACACATAAAGGACAAGGATGAGTTAAAAAGTGATTGATTTTTATCAGAATTTCAATACCCAATGGCTCCACAGCTGGCCTGGGCCACAATTGCTTCAAAATTTGGACACAGAGGTTGGTCTAGGACCCCAGGCAGGGGTGGGCAAACTTTTTCAACGGTGGGCCATAAATTGGACAGGGGGGCCGAGTCCAAAGCAGAAAGACAGATCATACGTTTGAAATAAGATAAAAATCATGTATAAAACGTAAAATCCTACATTTCTAATACCCTCCATGATGTCATCTTTTGGGGAATCGCATTATTGCAAGGAAAGGGCAGAAGTATAATAATAATATAAAAGTATTTCATTTGGACAAGGTTGAATCATTAAAAAGCTCATCTGGCCGCACCCTGGGCCTTAGTTGGCCCATGTCTAGACCCTAGGACCTGTTGGATGGAGGCTTGATGCGAACTAAGATAAATGACGCGTAAAAGTGATGCAACAGAGGCTTAAATGCTAAAATAATAGCCTTTTCAATGCCATCTAGTGGAAAACATAGGTGTTGCAGGGACAAGGCAGAAGTGTAATTGCAATAAAAACCAAAGATTTGGACAAATTTGGTGGGCCGCATTGCAAAGCTTGACGGGTCGTATCTGGCCCCGGGCCTTAGTTTGCCCAGGGGTGCTCTAGTGGTATCATTAACTAAGGCAGACAAGTACAACAGCTCTAACAGGTTCCGTAATTTGGTACGGCCTGTTTAGTTCATCAGGCGTCTAAAACCCATTACAGGATAACAATATTAACTGATCTTTCTATTATGATCTATTATCAACATTTTTTAAAACCATTTGCCTTAGAACCTAAAATTAACTGTGTCCTTCTCCATGGTCAAAGACAAAAAAAATGTAGGATCAGTTTGGATGTGTTCTAATACTCAACAGCGTTCAAATATTAGCTAACAACACGTTAGAAAAGACCGAGAGAGGACAAAACCATTTAGAATCAACATGCTGGTCAAACGTATGACACAGAGATCAAAATAACTCATGTTAAAAAAAAAAAATATTGTTCACTTAACAGTATATATAACTACGTAATGTTTAAACCCTAGAGAATGACCCATGTATACATATATCCTGTTTTTTTATCTTTAAATCACAGGCAGTCTTGTTTCCGTACCAGTCTTGTTGACCTCTGGAAGGAAGCGGAGGAAAACCGGTCTGGCATATGGAGGAAGAGCCTTCTCCATGTCCTTCACAAACTTGTCCAGGTCAGTGCTTTGAGACGGATCAGCGATGGCTGCCATCCCGGCCTTTCCCTCTGCTCCTGCGCTCAAACAAACACCTTGTGAGACAAATGTCCTTCTCGAAACACTCCGTTGTTTCTAATATGGCCGGTAGTTTATTAGCGTATATAATTGATTGGAACTTTATCATTGACAGAATGAACAGTAGGTGGCAGTATGCCCTTTTAATGTTGGTAGTAACAAAACATCTGGTCCCTACAGACTATGGGACAACCAAGTGTTGAAACAGAGTGTGGGAAGTAGTGTTTTACACCTTTTCTCTAAGGAAAGTAAATATTCAAAAGTTTTTGTCTTATACATTAGAAAACAACATATTCTAAATTTTTAAGATTTAGGAGAGTGTGTTGACAGACGTTACCTGGGACCTCCACTCCGTACACGACCACGTCCTTCATGTCCAGCAGTCTGCTCAGCGTGCCCTCCACCTCTGTCGTGGAGACGTTCTCCCCTTTCCAGCGGAAAGTGTCTCCAGTCCGGTCCTTGAAGTACATGCTCCCATACTCATCCATGATCAGCACATCCCCTGGAGAGAGGGCAGATCGCAAGGCGTCAGCAGTGGAGACACCGGGGTTTCAATGTAAGTGACCGATAGAGTGAAACTCACCAGACAGATAGGCACTGTCCCCCTTTTTGAAGACACTGTGAGCAACCTTTTTGTTGGTTGCCGATTGGTTCACATAGCCATCAAACCTCCTGAGGGGGTCATTCTGAATGATCCGGCCCACCAGCTGACCAGGCTCACCTGTACATGGACAGAGACACAGACATTGGAAGGGGATTCATCACAGTGGTCTGACAGCTATGGTCAATTAAACGAGTTTGTAGGTTTTTCCAATCATGAAGATATTGTTTTTTTCAGGTTTTGTCCCAAAGTATAGGTATAAAAATGTTTCAGCATGGACTGAGTGGATGCAAGAGTCAGCGGGGATTGTGACCAAAGTTCCAAGGTCATCGAACAGCTAATGTTAATATTAACAACAGAACCATAATGACCTCGACATCCACATACTCTACACCAATTATGTCCAAACTGTTCCGCTAAGGCCCACTGTGGCTGAAGGTTTTGGTTCCAACCAAGCAGTAGAACACCTGACTTGACAGGTTAAATCAGCTGATCTCAGTCAATCAGACAGATGATTGGTCAAAATCTGTTCTCTTCCTCAGTTGGAACAAAAAACAACAGCCACACCAGCCCGTGGTGGAACAATTTGGACATGCCTGCTCTTAACCAAGTGAGGTGGCCGTGTTAATAAAACACAAAAGACTTGTTGATAGTAAAGATAGAAACCGGTAACATTATTCTAAATTCCTGCTACTTACGAGTAAGGAATGTGAGACTGTTCCTGTGTTAATGATTCTGTTATTACAGCAGTGTCACCGTGTCCTCGCCTGTGCAAACTAATTATATGCCACAAAAAGTGTTCTTCAACTGACTAGAAAGACATTTTTGTTCCAATCTGAACCACCTGAACTCAAATGCACATACTGTATATATCATTGTTTTCTTAACCAGTACTTATTGTCATTAGAGAACTTTTTTTTTTTAATGTCAATGGTTGACATTTGTTTTGTATTTGTTCAGCTGCAGCCCGCCTGCTGTAGTTATACCACAAGGGGGATGCGCCCGCGCCCCCGCCCCCATTACAACAAATCTGAACAAGGACCTAAAGAGCTGGTATAGTGTTACTCCACGTATCTGTATCTGTACTAGCCATCTAAAAACCTTGCTCCATGTGGTGCGTCCACTGGAAGGAGACAAAGACAACCACCCTAACTTGGTGGTTGTCTTGGATAGGAAGTGAACCCAGGAGTTCCACACCATTCACGGAGACACTAATTCTGGGCCAAATCACCAAAAAGTAACAAATAACTTAAAAATAAGTATCAGCAACTTGATTGCTTTGTTAGAGAAGTAATCGTCAGTAATCAATAATCAATTACTATTTCCAAAAAACCTGACTGACAGTGTTTACCACAGAACACATTTTCTATGGAGAACACTAAAAACAACAGATAAATAGGACTTGCTTCAACTCTTCATCTAGGTCATGTGCAAAAAATATATATAGACTATAATAGGTGTTGCTACTAAAACATATAGAGGATATGATAACAACGTTCAGTTTATATACCGTATTTTCACAACTATAAAGCGCACATAAAACTCTTAGATTTTCTTCAAAATGTGTGTTGCGCCCTATAGTGCAAGTACGCCTTATGTGTGTTGTTGTTGTAAGGCGTATGTAGTAGAGGACACCATGAGAAAGTTATAGGGGGAAGTGTGGGTGTTGTTTTGCTCCCGCTCTTTTTTTTTTTAAAAAAAAGCACACTTATATGCTTGTGTGGGTCGTTGTGGTTGTGGGTTAGAGCCCTATGATCAGGTGCGCCTTTTGTGTGTGTTAAATATAGAGACTGCACCTTTTAGTAGGGTGCGATTTATTGTCATGAAAATACGGTAATTGACCTACCAGGTTTGGATGGTATGCAGACCCCATCGGGTCCTCTGATGAGTTCCATGGTCTCCTCATCAACCCTCACCAATCTGATGGGGTAGATGAAGGGCAAAATCCGGCTGTTGAAACCACATGCACCGACCTGGAGGGCAAAACAAGTCTCTGAGTTTACTGGGAATTAATGGTTTCACTTTGTTATTTGGACGCAGCGTTATGCAAAACTTCTAACAACTGATTAAACCATTGTTCGACTACACACTCAGAACCCTGCACAATTCTGTACTGCCAGTAACAACAGTCTGATGCAACCTGTGCTGCAGGCCCTTCAGTGCTACTATGATAAAAGGGTGGTGGGTGTGGGGTGTAGTTAGGTATTTCCTTTGTTTGAGGAAATGCCTTATCTGTATTTGACTTGTTAGTTAGCTGGTTGGTGTGTTTGACATCTGGTGCATGTAGGAAAGTCCTGGAGCAACATGGACCTCATACTGAATTCACAAGACACAGATTTCACAGAACCTTGCTTCAATTTCCCAAAGGTTGAACGAGGGTTCACTTCACAGTTCTGCTCCTCAGATTCATACATTTCTCAGATAAGTTAAGTTCCCACCTTGTTATCAAAGTTGCCCAGACTGCAGTTGCACTCAGTGGCTCCGTAGAACTCAGCAATCTGTGGGATGTTGTAGCGCTTCATAAACTCCTCCCAGATCGACTGCCTGAGGCCGTTGCCCAGAGCCATGCGCACCTTGTGTTGTCGTTCTGCGTCCTTTATTGGTTGGTTCAGCAGGTAGCGACAAATCTCACCAATGTATTGCACAATCTGTAGGAAACAGCCACATACATCCAAGCACGGCAATTAAAAATAATGAGACTGAATCAAATGAACAGGACGGCGAGAGTTAGGATGTACTCACAGTACAGTTGTACTTGACACAGTCGTCCCAGAAACGTGAGGCGGAGAACTTCTTCCTGATGACCACAGTCATGCCGTGTATTATACACTGACCCACTCCCACAATGTTCCCTGTGGAAAACAGGAATGTCTAAAATTCGGAATACAAATGTGTCTATATAAAGCCTAGCATTTTTTTCAGAACTGAAAAAGGTATAAAACCCCCTCAAAAACACATTTTGCCTTAATGGACTGAATAATTAGAATTAGAATAAGGACTGCTCTAAAATTAAAATAGCATTTCACACAGTCAATATTACAGTTTAGAGTTTAAATGAATAATACAAAGTAGAACAGAATTCATTTTACAAATATAAGATTTGTGAAGAAGAACACTTTTGGCTAATTGTAACCTTTTACAAAAGTTAGTAACTCACAAACAGTGTTTTAGTTTTCAACCATCAGTCTTTACCTGCGGAGTGATACAGTGGAAGACAGTCGTACAGGACGTCGTCTGACGTCATCTTGAAACCATAGTACACCAAAGCTGCCATACGGTAATACCTTTAAAAAAACAACGGTGAAGTTAGACAGAGAAATGAGTGTTTAAATTAATCCACTGTTTTTATTGGAGAAAAAAAAAAACAGGCAGACAAGAACACATACAGCTGTATGGAAACACACAGGCAGCTGTGTTTAGTGTCTGTCCGTCTGTTCTTGAGCTGCACGGCTCCTTACCTGCTGTGCACAACGATAGCAGCTTTAGGCATCCCTGTGGTTCCTGATGTGTAGATGTAGAAGAGGCGATCTGCAACAGAGATCACATGTGGTTCAAATATTTAGAAAGAGACAATAAGTCATCCGTACACACACAGACATGGTGAGGTTAAGGAGCAGAGGTGGAGAAGGTGCAGGAGTTTAGATACTGGGGATCAGCTGTTCAGAGCAGTGGGGACTGTGGAGGAGAGAAGAATAGAGAACAGGCATGGAACAACTGGAGAAAAGAGTCAGGAGTGATCTGTGATAGAAGAGAGTCAGCTAAGGTGAAGGGATGGATGATGGATTAGAGACACTAAGAATTGGTAGAAGACAGGAGGCAGAGCTGGAAGAGTTCAAGATGCGGAGATTCTCTTTAGAAGAGACAAGGATGGACAGATTCAGGATCATATGAGGGGCAACACAGACAGGATGGTTTTGAGAAAAAGCTAGAGAAGCCAGATTGAGATGGTTTGGACATGTTCTGAGGAGGGACAGTGGATACATTGGTAGAAGAATGATCCTAGAGATGGCGCTACCAGGTAAAAGACAAAGAAAAAAAAGGTAAAGGTAAAGTAGTTGGAGTCAGAGTAGAAGATACAAAGGACAGTGGGAGATGGAAAACGTCGTGGCAACCCCTGAAAAGGGACCAAGCCGAAAAGAGAAGATATACATAGAGTTCGCCCAGCATGAATCTGAGACTACATACCATTGCGGTTAATGATATTAACAATTGCTAACAAATGATAACAATACCTGTATATCTTTATACAGTTTATCTTTAACCAGTTTATCTTTATAGCGTTTAGGGCAAAGGACAGTGAACCTTTTACTTGAAATGATTAGGTTCTGGTTCTCAAGAGTTTCTCACCTGTGAAGCAGCGTTTTGGACGAGCAGCAGGGGGGTGGGCTGGGGTGTCCAAAAGCAGGGGCTCCAGGCTCTCTGTCCCCTGGGGGACACGTTTAGGGTCCCAGTCTCCAGAGCAGAAAATCTGCACCGCCTTTCCCATTGAACTGTGGACCTCGGAAACAGCTACAGGAGCAAAAGGGAGATATTTGAGTGAATGAACATGGAGAGAAGAGAGGAAGAAAACAATGACATTCAAAACCTTTGCCATTCACTCATTACTGAAACCACTGCCCTCGCACAGCTTTCAGTTTTCTAGCGAGGTGGTATAATGTTCAATTACTTAAATGCACTGTGTACACAACACATAAAAAGAGCCAGGATCTACTCCAGAGACTGTTCCATCAATCGTTACACCAAAGTGCTGTGTCAGCACTGGAGAATACTCCGACTGCACCATCATCATCCTGCTATTAGTGGGAAAATGCTCTGCCTGCTTCTCCGCTGCATCTTTTACCCATTATGTTTTGCCAGGGTGTTGCTCCATCTATGATGCAGAGATTAGATTCTGTGAGGAAACTATAAAGATTGCAGTGTTTGGTTAAAGAGTTTTACTCGGCAACTGGACATGAAGTTCTTCTAGAAGATGTTTCAACTTTGTGATGTGAAATGCACTAGCTTTATCCAGCATTCTTAGCCTTAATTCAATGTTAACTCAAGGTTATAGGGCCTTTTTCTTAAACACATACCATCGATCAAGGACAATATAAATATGGGTCACTTTATCAGTATCAACCAACAACAAAATTCATTATCACATCAGTTACCAGTATATACCAGCACATAGTCCATGTGGAATAGATAAGTCTTTGATAACTGACTTTTGAAAGATGTACACGCCTGGACTATTTATATTTATTGCAGTACCATCAGAGATGATAAAGAGCTGCTCTGAGTTCGTGTCCTCACTGGATGAATGCAAGATCGCTAGTTTCTAAACAACTTATCTCTCCTTCCTTATCATTTATCTACCAGTCCGTTTAGACCTTGAACAGTGCAGGTCGCTGATGGGAGATTTTTCTCCACTTTCCATTTTAAGCTCCACAGACAGCTATGAGGAGCACCTCCCTGAAAAGCCATCCATCTTTTATGAGCTCTACTCCCATCATCCTCCACCACTCAGCTCTCAGGGTGGAGAAACACGACAACACAGAAGAATATGAAAACTGTCCTGTGAATTCAAGGGATAGTCTTAAAAAAAAACAAGACAAACAAATTTGGCTCAACTAGAGATAATCGTGAGTCACAATCAAGATGACCTGACCAGAAACTATCTATAAAAAAGATAATTGAATAGTGAAAATTGTAAAACTTAGGAAAGAAAATAATTAAAATAAATATTTTTATCTTCATCCTCTTATCTGTTGTCATGTCTCAAAGGTAGAAGTCTCCACCACTGCCACACAAATCACACTTCCCCATACTGTCAGCCTTCCTGCAATTGTTGATCTCACTCGAAGATAGTATGGGGTTAGTATGGTCCAACTTAAACAACGGCCATTTTGTAACTTTGATTTCGTACCTGAAGAACTTCAACTGTGTTTTTTAGATATAATTTTTGTTCATCGTCATTGTACTTGTTTTATTTTATAGTATTTTCATGCTCTGGTAACATCCATTGCACTGTCTGTCTTCCAGGGAGTGGATCCCTCTCCTGTGGTTTTTCCCAAGGTTTCTACTGGTTTTCTTTACCCTGTTAAAAGGGATTTTTTCCCCCCCTGGCTGAGGGTCTAAGGACAGAGGATGTTACCAACCCTCTAAAGCCCTATGTGACAAAACTGATTTGTAAATGTGGGCTATATAAATAAAATTGGATTTGACTGAACTTGGCAGCTGGTGGTTTAGAACCTGAAGTCCTGTGGATTCCAGTCTGCTACCTTAACCACTCGGCCACCACTGTTGCCATAATATTAAATATTAATAATAAAAAAAAAAAAATCTTCCAGAGGGCTCATTGGTCACAGGAAGAGTCACACAGGGGTCCAGTGTGATTTGGGTGGCAGTCGTGGAGAATGTGACACGGCAGGCGAATCAATGAAAAAATTATCAACATATAAAAACATGACTTTACTAGGTACACCATCTATAACAAATCAACTAACTCTCCACAGACATAATTATAGGTTTACAAAAAGCAAAGCATTCACAAAATATGTAACTGAACAAGTTATCAAATACTGAATACAAAAGTCAACAGCTCTAAACAATTTAAAAGGCATACCATATTTTCACATCTATAAGGTGCACATAAAAGTGTTAGATTTTCTCCAAAATATGCGGAGCGCCCTATAGTGCAGTGCACCCTATGTGTGTTGTTGTAAGGCGGAAGAAGAAGAGAACACCATGAGAACGTTAAAGAGAGAAGGGTGGCCATTGTTTTGCTTACGCTCTATTTTTAAATAGCACACTTGTATGCTTGTGTGTGTTGTTGTAGGGCGGACGTAGTAGAGGAAATCATGAGTACTTAAATAAGTATGGGCGTGGATTGTATATAAAACCTGCACCCTGTGATCAGGTGTGCCTTATGTGTGTGTTAAATATAGTAATGGCACACGAAACTGAGTCAGCAGAGTCTAGCTAATGGCCTTTTGCAAAAATGACAAAGACAATCTCTACATCTTCCTGATATTCCTGAAAGAATCTTCTTGGACTGAGATTCCGACACGTACCTTCACTCAGCTCAGAGCCAAACACCACAGCCTTGGCGTTAGAGATGGTAACACAGTGGACCAAAGCCTCCAGTCTCAGGTTGAAGTTGATAAGCGCTGCCTCCACTCCGATCTTGGCCATGCCCAGCCACAGCCCCACATACTGGGATCTGTTCTCCATGAAGAGGGCCACCACATCTCCTTCCTAAAGACATGTAAGACAACAACCAAAAATTAGAGGTATTAAAGACAGTGTTCTAATGTACAAGCAGACAAATCCATTCATTTCTGGTTGTGAAATCACGCACACCTTTCTTGTTGCATGGTTCTTAGGAAATCTGTACCTTAAAGCCCCGCTCCAGCAGCAGGTTGGCCACTCTGTTGGAATACTCGTCCAACTGT
Source organism: Paraplagusia blochii (assembly GCA_016785265.1). NCBI lineage: Eukaryota > Metazoa > Chordata > Actinopteri > Pleuronectiformes > Cynoglossidae > Paraplagusia > Paraplagusia blochii. The sequence goes on from JAFBJS010005090.1 coordinate 148,788, forward strand.
CTGAAGGTCCACCTTTCACCCGTTCCCTCGAAGATGAGTGCAGTCTTGTCCGGGTGTCGTTGCAATGTTTCGGCAAAGATCTTGGGGATGGTGTTTTTCTCTTTGAGGTGACGCTTGACATTCATCTTTACCCGCAACAACACCACTGCAGCACTGACGGGAAACAGAAACAACATCTAATATCCAATCCTCAGCCTTTATTCGAAGCTGATCTCCTATTAAACAGTCTGCAACCCCTGAACACTAAAATAGCCTTTTTTTTTTAAACCATATAAATGACGAAAATGTGCACTGAACTCGAACAAGATCCATAGTGTGTGGACAGTTTTTGACATCTATCTTCATTGGGCATGGAGTTAATTATTAAACAAAAAGGAGAACTTTTCAAATGACATTGGCTTGATTTTTTTTTTAAACAACCATTGTTCCTATAGTGTATGTCAGTAAAGTTAAATTTGCCTATTTATTATGACCAGAACACAAAAAACAACTAAAAAAAAATAAAGAAAAATGTGTCTGGCCTTCACAGGCACGGAAGAGGCTTTCTCATAACCTGCTACAGAGTATAGAAACCCATTAGCTTCAACCCTTGAACAAACACTTCAGCTTTGTTGCGCTACATTGACATGTAGGAATTTATGAGTCAGTGAGAGAACAAGCACGGTACAACGTAGACAGGTTAAGGTCAATATTTAACCTTAAAGAGGCTTCAGACAATACAAATTCATAGACAAAGTGTCAACACGATCACAACGTCTAGAGTTAAGGTGTTCAGGTGTTAATTTTATCCTTACACACTATAAATGCAGCCTCCCTCAACAAAGTACACTACTACTGTTTTAGTCCTTCTTGAAAACAAGAAACACAGGAAAAAGCTGCTGGTTAAGCAGTAGTTCCAGCAACTGCATTGCAGACTTTATAGTTTAATGGTTGCAACTTCTTTTAGAAAGCCACGATTCATGGCAACAGGCATGTTGTCCACGTCAGGGACACATGAAAATATATTCATTAAACCATACTCATCTTTGAAGGTATGTACAAATAGAACTCTATTGTGTAAGGTTGGCGAGCCAATATTTTCTACTTCTTGGCCACATGAGAGCTAAACTGTTGACCAAAAAATTAAAATGAGATGTAATCAAAATAAATCAAATATCTGTATATTTGATAATATATAAATCAAATATAACTGCTACATTTTGATTGTCAAATGCTTGTTCAGAATAAGAGGAGATTACACCAATGGCAAACAATAAGTCAAAATTGTGCTAGCATTAAATGAGCCCATTGTATGATTCAACTGACAAGCAGCATTACAGGATTAACAGCAGTGAAGGAGGAATCTTAAACAGGTAAGGTAAAATCTCAAACATGCTTACTGTAAGTCCCTGCCAATTGTTTTGGAAAAAACTTCTATAGACTTCCATCCCCCACTTCCAAGGTAGAATATGCTGATGGCTGGAAGAACCTGATACCAAGGCAAGCCCACCAGCAACCTCAGGACAAAGAGCAGCACCGTGCAGCACCCTAGACGCATCATCCTGTCAGAATACAAAATGTGTTAATGAAGGTGTCAAGGCTGCAGCTCAGGTAAGACAAAAATAACAACATTGTTAAACGTCTTTAAAAGTTATAGTTATTTAACTTCATTTTGAAGAACTGGGTCTTCTTGTCTGCGCTGTTGATGAGACAAGAATTGTGGATTTTATGTCCAAACAAAGTACAAGAAAAGGTTTATAAGTTCTGGGTTAAACACAGTCTTTCTTGTTGTTACTGGATACTACAAACATTGGTTTTACCAGTAGACTCAGGGGAATCCATTGTCATTGTGCCTAACAACAGGTGTAATAGCAGGAGTGAACCAATCCTGGAAGAGCAGGGCAATTAACAGAAAAGCGTAGGCAACAGACAGGAATTGATCTGAGCCATGTGAAAAAAAAAATGAAAAAAACAATGAGAAACACTCCATGTCCACAGTGATGCAGTTTAATCCCTGGGACAATCTTTTATTTAAGCCTGTCAAAAAGATACTAGACAATGTTGAAATAAAATTAACTTGCAAATAAACAACACAATTTCTTCAATTTAACTCTACACTGGCTTAACTTCCTGTCCTTTCGACTTGTCCCTTTTTTACGGGTTGCCGAACTGAGTCAACCTTTTCCATCTCTTCCTGTCCTCTGTATCCTCAACTCTAACTCCAACTACCTCCATGTCCTCCCTCACTGCGTCCATAAATCTCCTCTTTGGCCTCCCCCTTCGTCTCCTACCTGGTAACTCAACTGACTAAACGCGTCTGCTTATTCCTTAGGCATATGCTGAAATAAGACTTTATTATTTTGTTTATGTTCTTACAAACTGTACTGTAGCTTTAATTGATGCTATAACAGTTCATGTCACTTCACAAAAAAGCCCTCATTATTCCATTGACAGAACTGGTTCCGATCTAATTGTTGTTGTTCAACTGCAAGGTCTATGTGTTTCTGCTAATTAACTTCCTTGGTAATAAAGCCCTTGACTGGTTCACAACAACTGTAGGGGCTGTTAGAGCGTCTCCTAAGACCCAGGGTAAACCAACCAATGTTTGTGAATTTCAGTGACAACAAGCTGAATGAGAGTCATTTCAAAAGCTATTCTGTTTTACAGGAAGGGATGAAGGCCACTAACGCAGGGGCTGGAGTTAAAGGCTTGTTTTGGTGACAGATGAGAGTAGCAGGGCAGAGACAGCTTGTGTTGACAGCAGCGTTCAACGTCACCTGATAGCCAGGAAGACCATGATGCAGCAGTAAAAAGACTTAAATTGCACATTATCAATTCAACAGCCTTCTTAGAAACAAACACACAGACGAGGCCCTCTGCTCCTGTTCACCACCGAGGGAGAATAAAAACAGGGCTTTTCAAGCCAATGTTTGTCTTCAGGTGCCAGTGTTCTCCACACCTGCCTGGACCTGTCCGAGGTGTTTATGGAGACCACGATGGACTCAAATCTAACTTAAACAACCACCAGGCTCACTGGGACACTATAGCAAATGGAGGAGTTTACTGAGTATTTCGTTACTCTGAGTACTTCATTTAAATGTCATCAGTAATAACCTAAATATTAACATTTACATACAGCAGAGTTCTTAAACAGGGGTTCACCAATATCATGGTCTGCAGAGATAGTAAGCATTTTTTAGTTAATTGATAGAATGAAAGACAGATAAATTGATTAATTTTCATTGAAAAAAACTGTACTGAATAGGGCAGGAAAAAACATTTCATACAACCTATATGTTAGAGGTTCCAGCTTGATTTCTTCACCCAAATAATACTACATATATTTATATCCAAACACATTCCGCGAGTGGACAAGGAACCCGTGAACAAATGGACATTTTAAAGACAACATAGTTGAATTAATCTGTCAAACAACATATCTTTTAATAAAGGTTAACATAAATCACTATTTGCATTACTGACGTTTGATTCTTTCCTTTCTGTTAGAAGTCAGAACTCAATCGTCAATGCAACAGACCTATAGCAATAATAAACGTATTAATATATATATATATATATATATATATATATATATCTCACTCTTACATTATCATT
>JAFBJS010005090.1:152498-168233 GCA_016785265.1 Paraplagusia blochii
TATATATATACACACGTATATATGTATATATACATATATACATATATATACACATACATACATATACATATAAATATATACATATATACATACACACATACATACATACATATATATATACATACACACATACATACATACATATATATATACATATATACATACATATATATATATACATATAAATATATACATATATACATACATATATATATACACACACACACACATACATATATACATACATATATACACACACACACACATACATATATACAGTATATATATATATAAATAAACACATATATACACAAACAAACATACTGTATAGATGGAGTTATTGTCTGTAGCTTAAGCTGCTAGAATCAATTTTAATATATTTACATTACTCTTAATACAACTTTTAAACGTGAAGGAAATTTGTTAACCTGCAAACCTTCTTAAACAAATAAAACCCATTGCTATTTTGAAGTATAGCAATTCGTTTTCTAAATAAGAGAAGTCCACACCCTTCTCAGTGGTTAGAGAGATATGGACATAGGTCCAATTAATACGATTGGGTTCGGAGAGTTGCTTACTCGACAGTATCTCTTCCTGCCTGGGGGTCGCTCTTAGCGGTGATGGTGGCTTTTTAATGTCTGTTCGGTGAAAGTGGCGAATGTGAAAGCACGGGTAAATGGATGAAACTACATTTTGTAAACTATCGCTTGTGTCATACGTCAAATGACAGAAATGCTATAGAATAAGGCGGCGTTCTAGCGGGAAAGGTTACACACTGCTGCGGCGGGTGCTGGTGATGGACCCGGAAATTTCATAGCATCATATTGCGGTAGATACCGAACCTGCAGCAGCAGCAACGGGTGCCGCTGAGCAAGCCAGGCGACTAATGGGAACAAGGCCTTCAATCATAGCTCTGAGTCAGAACGTTCATCTTGTTGAATGGATGTAGGTTATCATGGTAACCGAGAAGGCACCCGGGCGAAGGACGCTCCGAGCACCGCGCGCAAAATATCAAGGAAGCGAACGGAGAGTGCGACATCAGTAATCAGGGGTGAAGCTACAGATGGTGCAGTGGACGATCCTTTCATGAATAGACCGGGAGCAGCCTGGTATCAACATCCCCGTGCTACGGCCGTTCACAAGGTTGACAAAGGACAGGAGGAGACGCTCTCACCGGTGTGTCCTCACCGTCTTCCTCCCTCCCTCACGCCACACTCCCACCCACCGGTGAGGGAGATGCTTGTTTTGTGTTCCATACCTCTCAGTTGACTGATTCACACTGTCACAGCATGAACTCCCCGGTGGTGAACACTGGCTGTCCGCTCTCCCTCCTTGATCCGCTTATATCTATGGACACCGGCCTCCTCCTCCTCCGCTCAACCGCTGCTCGCCTGGTGTGACAGGCACGCGATCAGACACACGCACCGGGATCCCCTCTTGCTCGTTAGCACCTCGCCGCTCCTCTGAGCTTCCCTCCTCTCCTCAGACTGATCTGGAGTCAGTGTATCTCCACATCGACTTTGACCCCAGTAGTCATCAGCTGTTTCCAGCCACAGTCACTGGTGTCGTTTCTGAGACCATTGTGGTCGGTAGGGCCTCGCTAGCAAAGCGTAATTCAAATGACCTTATAATTTTCTTAGCTATACCCGCCCACCGCCGTCTACGTACCGAGATTGGTGTCAGGCATAAGCGCTGACGGATGTAGCCTGGGACCAATAGGAGGCTGGCATTTAACTTGATATGTCCTATCCGGCTGGAGGCGGGGTTTGCAGCACTGCTGAAGAGGAAATGCGGCTAGCCCTGCCTGCAAGCATCTTCGTGATGCTCACACGGATGTAATGATTTTTTTTTTATTTAATGCCTACATCAGAAAGATAATTTACAATTCACAATGACATACTACGCAGTGTCAACCTTAGCATAAACCAAAACTAGAGAGTGGTTAGAAGGCTAAAAATGTATTGTTTCTCAGTTCATCACCATTTACATTTGGAGAAAAAAGGAAAAGACACAGATTTTGCATAAATATCATCCTACAGTGGTGGTAGCAGCGATTTACATATATCTTTACATAAAATGAATATATTGTGTTGGCAGTTTGTTGACGCAGAGGTGTGTGATGCCAATTCATAAGAAGATAAAAACTGTAGATAAAAACTTGTGTACTCTCTGATTTACTATCATGCAGAGGTAGGAGCCCACGGGTCAGATAAAGACCAATTACCAAGGATTCCTTATGGTCATTGTATCACATGTAAGACATATGATGAACAAAATTAAATACCCTTGTCTTGGAACGAGGCACCAGGGTAGACACATTAGACAGAAAGACACAATTTGGAGAGGGATTAGCAGCGTGGGATGTCGGTTGGTCTGTGTGCGTGCGGGCAGGAGTTACAAGGGTCCTTCAGAATTCAACAGCTTCAAGGAAGAAGCTGCTCCTCAGTCTGGTGGTCTTGTTTTTAATGCTTCATAGCCTCCTGCCTGAGGAAAGGTGGCCCAGAACAGGTTTTAACTTAAATCTTCTTCTTTTCTTTTTGGCTTATCCTTTTTCTTCTGGGTTTGCCAAAGTGAATCAACTTAAGCTGAACGGATGCTGCACATCCTTTCTAGCTCACTCACCTCACCTCTTGGCCTCCCTTATCTTCTGTCTGTAGTCCAGTCTATTCTTTTTTTGGTCTTTCCCATCTCTTCTTCACTAATCTCTGAACACTCTCCTGAACCTCATCACTCCACCACCAGGTCTCCTCGTCTTCATTTTTCTGTCCATCTGTCCAACCGTCCTTCCTGAAGTCTTTACATAATTTCTTTCCTTAGTTTCCACCATTTCATCTTCTGCTCTGTCTTCACCCTCTTCCTTTTTCTCACCTCCATTGTCAACATTACCATCCTATGCTGTTTGGCTACACTCTCACCTGCCACCACTTTACAGTGTCTAATCTCCCTCAGATTACCTCTTCTACACAGATCATACCCACAGATACCTACACAGTAATTTCAATTCTAATCCCAAAATCTACCACTGTCTGTTTCCAAGGTTTGATCCCTAACTCCAAGCCTGCTCATCATTTCCACATCACCACTGATCCTGACACTCATAGTTGATTTGGCCAAAGTTTTTACACCAGATACTCTTCCTTGTGCAAACCTCACAATTTATCCAGACCCAGGACTGGTACTAAATCACTGACTTGTGCTTCTTATTGGCTGGTTCTTCACCTTCAAAGTAAAGTTTTAATTTAAATTAAATTTATCACAGGCCTTTCTCCTGCTGTCCATTCAGGACAGCAGGAGGCTATAACCATATAAAGTAAAACTGCATTCTGTAAAATTGAAAACATAAAAATAATTACACCTGATACATAATTGGTCTAACATGATGACTTTTTAGCAGCAGAATATTTATAGAAATAGCCTATCAAATAAACAAAAGCAAGTGTATTCAGTTATGATAAATAGAGGTACGAAAAAAGAAATCCTCAGTGGACAGGATCAGTGTTTTGTTCCTTCTTAAAGAATGGATCGCTTAGAGATTTTTAAGAAAGTTGTTTCACATGCAGCACTTTGGTGTCAATGAATGTGGCAGGCACAACTCAGTGGATCTGAACTCAATAATGCAGCCTAAGGTAAAGAAGTGGAGCACAGATCCACAAAACGGTCAAAAGAAAAAAAATATGGTTATTGTTTCATTCATATTACTTAACGAACTGAGACCACAGTATCAAACAGATTATATATACTACTATATATATAAAACTAAACATGTCCTAATCCTAATTAAGTATATACTTTACAGACATTTACACATAAAATGTGTGCAGTTCTTGCAACGGAATGGCAGGGACCTCATTGTAGGTGAAAGGAAATTTGCTTAGACTCCCATCTGCTTCCCAATCCAGTAATGTGTCATGCTAAGGATTGCATAATCATAGGAATACTATAAATGAGTCAGTGAAGCCAAAGGCTGAAGGTCAGTAGAGCTCAGCAAAGTTTAAATTATTACTAACACTGCACTTTATCAAAGCAAAGGCCTCGCCACAGAGCAAAGTACTGCATTTGTTACCATCAGAGACAACGTCTCTGACCCCAGCAGAGACAGATAACTTTGTCTCCCATTTTTACACCTTAACAACTTGGTTCCATCTGGTTCAAACACACTGTATGAGATGTTTGATTGGCCTGATAAGTAGTTCAAAGATTAGGATAAGTGAAAAAAGATGAGCTTTGATCTACAAATGTGTGGTAATGGTGCACACAAACACACACACCTTTCCAAATGCTTTGACGCGGAACACACAAAAAGTCAAACAACACATCAGAATCAGAGCTCATCAGCTGCTATCAGTCCACAAAGACACTTTATCAGTTGCTCTCGGGCCGATTAGGGCACACCCAAGTTACCCAATGTGCATCTGGGCAATACAGTAAAGACATATTACAGAAAAGTCAAACAACAAAAAACACTGATAATCGCACAGCTATCAAGCAAGAGTGGCTTCATTCAAAGTCCATTACGATAAAGTCCATTGTCAAAACATAACCTTTCAAAGTGTGAACAAGATTTATTTAAGTAGTTATATTAAACTTCTTCATGGCTGTGTAAACTCGAAAACGTTAAACTCATAACCAATTTTTAAAGCTTGACTATAGATAAGTACTACTTGTAGATTTATTTCCATTCCCAAAAAAACCCAATACTGTAACATTGCTCAAGTATGTTTGTTATGTATAACACTTCCTTAAAAGTCTCTCGTGTGAACACAACGCAACAAAGGGAAAAATAAATAAATGAATCAGTATGGTGTTCATGAAGAATGCATCTCTTCCAGTTGCTGTTCCTTTTTTTTCAGTCATCCAGATCCAGACCAAAGTGACTGTAGAGATCCCGTGTGGTTGTCCCTCTCTGAGCAGCTGCAACACAGCAGAGTGGTAGTGAGAGCCTCCGACTGAACCCAGTTACAACATCCTTCTGTCTCCCTGTTAAACAAGTTCTCAAAACATCAAGCTGACAAAGACCAGATCATAATATCTTTCCCCACCACACTCCAACAAGAAGCACTTTGATTCTGCTTATACATAAATAAGACTCTTACTTATCTTGGTGTTTTTTAAACATGTGGTCGCCTGGAATTAAAATTGGGACATCCGGGATTTCTTGTAATTGATAAAAAAAAAAGATATGGTACAAATTTGTGATTTCGAAATGGAGTCACAAGGCACAACTGTTGGGAACAAAAGCTCTGATGAGTTTCCATGACCAGCTCAATAAATAAAATCTCTACGTAATCAATCTTGTAGTATTCCAATATTGGGGTTTATTTAATATTGTGCAGCAGTTGTTTTTATTTATTTTTCTAATAATTACAACTCTACATGTTCTCTAACTTAAGAATTGAATTGAATCTGTTAAGTAAAAAAGAGAACCTGTTGAAAGTGTTTCTGTGTGAAATGCCAAACAACTAGTTTCTTAATACAGCAAATGTCATTTATAAAAACCTTTTGAATGTAGGACACTTATAACAATGTGCATTCTCTCATATTTTCTTTTTCTACTACTCTACTCTTGGTATCTAATTTTGACAGGACGTACAGATCTAACAGAACACTGGCTCTGAGTTACAGTGACCTAAACTCTGAGCCACAGATGTACAGCAGGACGTGGCACAGGACAAAGGGACAGTTGTGGTGAGAGGGTACTGCAGGGCATCTCCACTTGTCTCTCGTCTCACTCCACAGCCGGCCCACTGACCTCCTCCCTCACAGCATAACAGCCCAGAGTTTAACACAGCAGTGTTACAGTGAAACCTCTTTGTCAAACTGTGTCAGCATGCACGTGTATGTGTTTAAAAGTCAGTGAGGCACAGAGGGAGAAAACAGGGAGAGGAGTAAAGAGAGAATAATAGCATGTGGTTGCATTTATCATTTTGTATAAGAATTAGTGTACGCACAGCACAGAGATTGTTATTGTAAATGTGTGTGTGTGAGTGTGTGTGTGTGTGTGTGTGTGTGTGTCTAAAAGTAATGTGTGATGAAAGACTGTCATTGTGTCAGAGGGGAAACGCCATCTCCATTCAATAAGATGTCATTATCATATACTGTAGAAAATTTAAAGTGATACAGAGCTGTGGACTGCTGACATGCAGCAGCTAACAGATCTCAACAAAATGGACAGATGACATTTAAGCTAACCGGCACGAGTGCACACATGACAATGTGGGTTAAAAGTCATGTTTGTCATTGTCTCTGCACACATGACTCCTTGACCTAACTGTGATTCATAACACTTTTTTCCAAATAGAGGAAACAGCCTGTGTAATTTATGGAAGTGCACCACACAAATAGAATATAGACACTTAGTACCTTTAGTACCAGTAACTAAACTGAAAGTTGAGGTCTCTGGGGTGACATTTTATAAGGGAAAAGATGTAAGTTACCTAATTCTAATATGACAAAAATGTGACAACAAATGTGGACTTTGATTAAAACCAACAAAAGTGGTTTTAATAAGGAGAAAAATATGCATAACTTACTTGACGACTAATAACGACTAATGAAGATGTAAAGACGAATTAGTTTAGACCTCATAGTAGTACAGTACCACATGGTTTTATGGCGTGAAATACAGCGCTATCGTTCAATGGAGGAAATTAAAAAACATTTAACTATACTGCCCTCTAGTGTATAACTGCAATAACAACACCCAGACAATTTACCTCTAAAAAGGGCAAATCTTACTTTTTCCCCACTTCCACTGACTTTTTCATTTTTTGTCAGTATCACTTTTCATTTAATACTGACAAAACAACGCAAAATAGATCCCACTTAAATGTATCTTTTTCAGGTCCTACACATCTGACATATAACCTCTTCTTGTTTGCTCTGGTGATGGACAGATTGACAGATGAGGTCAGACAGGAGTCTCCATGGACAATGATGTTGATGCAGATGACAGTGTGATATGCAGTGAGAGCAGACAGCAGCTAGAAGAGAACCTAGAGAGGTGGGAGTTTGGACTAGAGAGAAGAATGTGAATGAAAGGGAGAACAGGTTGAATGGTGAGGTTACAAGGAGCAGAGGTGATGCAGGTGGAGGAGTAAGATACTTAGGATCAGCTGTTCAGAGCAGTGGAGACTGTGGAAGAGAAGGGAAGAATAGAGTACAGAAAGGATGGAACAACTGGAAAAAAGAGTCAGGAGTGATCTGTCATAGAAGAGAGTCAGCTATGGTGAAGGGAAAGGTTAACTGGACAGTTATGGGACCAGCCATGATAGAGGGATTAGAGAAATTATCAATAGGCAGTAGACCGGGGGCAGAGCTGGTGGTGGAGGAGTTAAAGATGCTCAGGTTCTCTTTAGGGCTGACAAGGTTGGTCAGGATCAGGAATGAAGGACAGGACGATTTAGAGAAAAAGCTAGAGAAGCCAGGTTGAGATGGTTTGGAGATGTTCAGAGGAGAGACAATGGTTATACTGGTAGAAGAATGATCCTAGGGACGGAGCTACCAGGTAGGAGAGGAAGAGAAGATTGATAGATGCACTCAGGGTGGACATGGATGTAGTTGGAGTTAGAGTTCCAGGAGAGAATACAGAGGACAGGAGGAGATGGAAATTGTTGATTCACTGTGGCAACACATGAAAAATGGACAAGCAAAAAGGAAAAGAAGAAGAAGAAGACATACCTGATACAGAGGTATTATCAGAGGTTTTATAAAGAAATCATCACAGATGTCGTCTGGAAACAGATTTTATCCTATTTACCCTGTTAACAATCTTGCTATTATTTATGTGTTAAGGAAACAAAAACAAATGAAACCATAGATAAAGAAATATTATGTAAATAGTACCTATACGGCCCAGGAGGGATTGTGCAACATCTTTAATGTCATTGTACTCATGCAGCATATCGATGTGGCGCTTCAGCTCATCCACCCTGTATCCCCTGAAAACACACACATGAATATTTCACAAAAACACTTGCAAGAAATAATTCCTTGTCGTATTGCACTCATTCTTATGTATCAGCATACCCAACTCCACTGTTTGAATTTCAATACATGACACAAATATACACAGCTGCTCTCACTCTGCCTCCAGCTGTGCTATCTCCTCATCCAGGTGCTGTCTCCTCCTCTCCAGGTCTGTCACCTCCTCTGCAGGACTGATCTTACTATTTTCAGCCACCTGAACAGGAACAAATAGACAATAATGACACGCAAAAGTCAATTTTGTATTACCTATATACAAGCAATTATTACATGCAGACTCAGGACAGTACATGTTTTAACTTACTGGTGACTTGAAGCAAGAATTGACCTTTTTAGACTTTGAAAATGGAGTTCTGTGGACACAGCAGGACATTCATTTTAAGGAATTTAAATTTTACAGATACAAACGATGACATTCAGTTACAAAGACTATGACGGTTTACTCAATATTTTGACTCAGTCTTTGCTCCTTCATACAAACTGTACATCAAGTAGCAAACACTTAGCTAAATAGTGAAGTTAACTGCAGCGTTACCTTCTCAGTGCTCCTGTTTTCGAGTCGTTCGGCCCTGGGGTAGAAGTCGAACAACTAACGAGGTTTTGCGTTTCATTCGGCTTCGCTTCCGTCATGTTGTGTCGAACTTTCGTTTAAAATCGAATCGGTGTGTTTGTACCACATCAGGTTTTGACTGCAGTCGAAGGTTTTGCGTTTCGCGGCTGACGTCAAAGCGCTGAAGAAAGGACAATATGATTGGTTAGAAATCTGTAGGGCGGGACATAAAAGACATGCCAAAATGGTGGACGGGACACGTTCATGGACAGTAAACCGTGTTGGAAAATACAAAGAACAACACATCCAACAATTTGATATGAAAAAAATTATTACGTGGTAACAATTTTAATAATCATCACAGTAAAGGGTTCTACGACTCATTGTATGTTTAAATTCATAAACTCATCGTTAAGTAACTTAACGACAAATACACGTTTGGGGCTACCAAATAAACCACTTTATTCTGATTTTTAGAACTCGGTGACAGATTCTATTCCGTGAACCATAGGCCTTAAGGTCCATATATGTGTTTTAATGAATTAAAGTTTCTTTAATTCTGTTTATGATGGTCCATTATTTCTAATTGATGACTTCCGGTCGTCACATTGTTTTGTCTGAAAAGGTTTGTCAGCAAATTATTATTACCATTATTACCATTTTAATTAATTGAGATAATGTTAACACGAACACAACCTTTGAAAGTCATAGAAGTAATGTATACACGTCTGGTTTGGATGCAAAGCTTAGTAAAAATAGTACACCACCCTGGACCTTGCTCTACACGCTAAAGTGTGCACGATATGTATTTTCTCATTGCACTTACCCCGAATTCTGAAAATATCGTACTTTTTTGTTGTAGTGTACTCAAATGGAATTTTGTCAACATGCCGCTAGATGGCGACAAATCACCGGAAAGGCTCTGGGCTTCTTTGACACCTGGATTTTCTGTTTTCGACTGCCTCTCCATGGATTTACAGTACTGTACATCCAGCCTGTCTCTCTGTCACCCCGTGTCTGAAACAACCCACACAATTCTCGACTGAGAATATTACATAACCAGAGCGATACTGTGGCCTGTGCCAAACTAAATTGGACCCTGTGTGTGAATTTCTCAACAACCAGGCTGCATTTCAGGCCAATTCACAACAAATGTATTATTGAGCGTTGAGTTATTTTGCTTCACTGGCTAGGTGGTAAAAAATGAGAAACATTACAAAAGAAATTGGTCAGTAAACCTCAGATGGATGGGGTTCATAAATTTAGGGATGGTAAAGACAGACAAATTGTACAACTACAGATGGTTTGGATATGCATAAACCAAGGTCCATTCTTATCTTATGTGCTTGGAATTCATTATTTATGTCATTTCTTATTCATCATTTGTTGTACGTAGACAGAAATAAAATTCACCCTTCATAATAAAAACAATATAATATCTATTTCCGGAGTATGTATACATGAATTATGAATGAATGAATGAATCACATTATACAATCATGTGTTGTATATTGTTTGGAAAACAGCTTGGAACAAAAGTATCACAACAACAATGTAAGTCAGTCTACTATACTACTGAGACAATGCTCATTTATGTCTCGATTACAGATAATTATGGTTCATATGGTAGCTCACTGGTGTCATCTGTTGAGGAACTTTATTTATTGTATTTCAGTGAGTTTACACACAGCAGTTTAAAGTCTTCAGTTACCTGTGTCACAAGTGTTGGTCATAAAAATTACTTTTGGAATTATATGTGAGCAAATAAATGGTTTAAATCAGGCTAACATTTTGGACTTGGTGCCGGTCAGTTTTAGCCTACGTTAAGTGGGCTGAAGAGGAGACACAGACATCTCCTCCTCTGAAAGCGCTCTGTTGGATTCATCAGAGCACAGATTCGATAGAGCTCCGAGGCTTGGGCAACAGTCAAGTCTCTCCCTCAGATGTGACATTATGCTCAATATAGTTCAAATAAATGACATTAATAAAATTCTGGATCAAGTGAAAGAGATGGTTGTCGCTATAGCGACCAAATTACATTGGCTGGAATAGGTAAAAAAAAACAACTTTTGACTTTTAATACAAACATAATAAGGGGAAGTAAAGGAGGCACAGGGTTGTATCTTTTATTTCGCAAAGTTATTGCTTATGTCACAGTCGCAATGACATTCTAGTGTTAATGTGTCCATCAGTTGTTTATCTCAAAGGGACTCTAGTGATTGTTGCACTACCTGAGCCATTAGTCTTTGTTTTTAGAGTACAGCACTTACTTACAATTTAACTTATTGATAAAACTTTGCACTGGGTTGTTTATAATTCTATTTTTGTAGCACTAATGACCACAGATCTGCCACATTTTCAGTTTTATTTGAGCAGTTTGACAGTATGAAAGTTAACGCTGTGACCTAATGAACTGAACAAGAATAAAACTAAATCTCATTCAAGGTTAACATTAACTGGTGTTTATCAGCCGTTTATTTTTACTCTTGTCTCTCAGCTGCAGTAACGGGCTGCGAGCAAATAAAACCAGTATTTGAGAAACGTTCTACTATCAATCAAGCTATCAATTAACCAATCAACCAACCAATCAACCAATCAACCAACCAATCAACCAATCAATAAGTCAATCAGTCAATCAGCCAATCAAACAAACAATCAAACAGTCAATCAACCAATCAACCAACCAATCAATCAATAAATCAATCATTCAATCCATCAATCATTCATTCAATCAATCATTCATTCATTCATTCATTCATTCAATCAATCATTCATTCATTCATTCATTCATCCATTCATTCATTCATTCATTCATTCATTCAATCAATCATTCAATCAATCAAATTATCAATCAATCTATCAATCAACCAACCGATCAGTCAATCGGCCAATCAATCAATCAACCCGTCAATCAATTAATCGATCAATCCATTAATACATAACCAATCAATAAATAATCAATCAATCAATTGACCAATCAATTAGTCAATCAATTTTATTTGTATAGCCCACATTTACAAATCAAATTTGTCACATAGGGCTTTACAGGATTGTTAGGTGAACAACCCATGAGTTGTATGGTGAACAACCCATTATCACAAGGCTGTATTGTTAAAGGGAAGAAGAAGGAAGAGAAAGGCTGTGCAGAGGAAGATTAAAAACACATGAGATGGATGATAACAAAGGGGCAGAAGGTTGAAAAAGCAGGAAAATAAGAGGAGGTGGAGGTGGTGAATAGTAGGTGGATGGAAAGGGAAGCAAAGGAGGTGGAGAAAAAGAAAACGGAGGGAGAAAAAGCCAAGGTGGGTAATGTTGGATAGACGCCCCTTGTCCTTCCTGTTCATAATTCATGGAATCCCTGCGCTGCAGCTAAATTCCAGTGCTTGGGAATTATGGGTAGGGGCCATAAAACTGAAACATACACACATACTGTTTACACAACATGTCACATGACTTATTGCTGTGTGTAAGGTGGATAGGGAGGGAGTGATGAGAGATGAGGAGAATACATTGATGCATCTCTAAAAGCTCCACCTCTGGACCAGGAGATGATTAAAATTCCAAATAATGAATTCAGGTTTGTGTAAGCATTTCCTTGGACAGAAACAGCAGACATTCCTTGTCCAATGAAAAGGAGTATAACATCCTTTTCTTCCATCCATCCTATTTACCTTTACAGGGAAGCATCCGTGCTAATTCTAGCTTTCCCTATTTGTCCAAGAGGACAAACCTATCCATGTAAATTAGTGAAGAAGATATATAAAAAAACAAGATGACATTAAATTAAGGCTAGCCCATTTAATGAAATATCTTAGAGCAGGGGTCGCCGACCCGGTGCCCGCGGGCACTGTGTCGCCCGCAGTGACCATGTTAGTCGCCCGCAAGCCAGTTCTAAAAATGGACCTAATCACAAACTATCACTGTCTTAAATTTAATAAAATTGTGTTACCATTCTTTTTGAATTGCATTTACATTGATGTAAATATAAAACAAAAAGTATAAAAAGTATAATATGAGAATTCTGACGTAGAATGGGGCAGAGTTCAGTCTAGTGCGCATGACAAAGTTAGCCTTGGTCTTGAGCATTGCGAAGATAAGCAGACGAAAGCGATTTCTACCCACATGAACATGGCGTATTATTTTTACAGTGAATGGGAGGAAGAATTCTTCATTACTATTGTGAAAGAAAGCTGTGCGTGTAACATTTGCGGTGCGACGATGGCGAAAAAGTTACCATGCTAAAGATCCGCGAGCTAAAGGCAGCTTGATTTTTGTCAAATCTTACAGAATTGATCATTCGTACAAACATGGTGCAGAGTTCATGATTTGATGAAATTGAAAATTTGGACATGGTTTCCTGCAAAATGTTGTGGAAGTTATCATTTGAAAATAAGTGGAAAATGGAAAGGTAAATGAGACATAAAATATTGCATGTTGAAGTTTATCTGTTTCCTACCTTGTTGAATCATTCTGAATCTTTATTGCTAAATAATTAATCATTAACAATCACTGTCTTCATGTAGAATGTCATAAATATAATTTAATTTAATTAAAGATGAACTCTGCAACTTTCTTCTTTCAGAATTGTGTGATCAAAGTAGTAGCCCTTTCATTGCTCAGTGCCGTTGAAGTAGCTCTCAGTTTCAAAAAGGTTGGCGGCCCCTGTCTTAGAGATATGGAGAGATGTTGCACCGTTGCTGGAAAACTGTAGTCCAGTCCAGTGTATCATGTGATTCACAGCCATCTTATTCTTCTTCTACCATGCTAAAAGGTTGTTGGACACATCCCATGAATAAGAATTATTATTAGAAATATCATGTATATAAAAACATTTTATCACAATTTCGGGAGCCAGTGATGACAGTGACAACGATGCAATTAATACACGAAAACCTATGTCCAAGCAATTTTTTCCTTTTGTTAGATTTAGTATTAAGACAAAGAAATGTACTCAGATACTGCATTTTTCATTATTTGTAAAAAAAGACTCTCAGACAAAATTTAATGGATGGGATTGAGAATGTCCTCCACTAATGGAATGATCCACTAATTCAACAAGAAGACTATTAATAAAAACACAGCACATATTCCAAATTACAATCCTGTTTAGAGGAAAAAAATAGATTTTAGAGGAAGGGAGATGTCAACTCAATGAGGCAGAAGGTGAATGTGATTTACCAGCCAACAGGGGTCTGGCTGATGATGGTATGGGGTGGGGCAGCGGTAGTCTAGTGGTTAAGGAGCCAGGCTGTGTCCAAAGGGTTTCAGGCTGTGCACTGAACGTAGCAACGTCTCCACCCGCTGCTCCTCAAGCACCACAGGAAGCCACCGTTCACTTTGGTGATTGGTTAAATATAGAGGTCACATTTGGTTGTGTGCAGTTGCTTGGATCACAATGACACAATGACACGGAGTGTCCTTTCCTTCCTTATAATAAGAAAAAGGTCACATCTTCGCTTTTCTAGTGTCATGGTGATTTGACATGGAGTTTGTGACACAGGATTTTAGTTCTGGAACTGTTTGAACAGCAGACTGGATTCCTGCCTCCAGATAACTTTATGAAAGTAATTTCAAAACAATCAGAATAATATACAGGCTTCTTCACGCCTACACTCTGCACTCTCAGCCAATCAAATAGGCCTATTTATAGTCTGTGTAAATCACAATGACTTTAATGAGCAGAGGGAAAAATAACCAAAAAAAAAAATGTCTGGGCAATTTCTCTGGTGTGCAGAGTCCACTGTGATCTCCACTTGCAACTTATGGAGAAACAAGTGGGTGAGTTTGAATACATGTCCACGATGGTGAGTCCGTCATCCGTCTGAAAGGGTTTTCATGTCTGCTGAGGCCCTGTTGTATTAATGCTATCATAAAAGGGCTATTTGTGTCCGTGCCAGTGAGGGCTGGGTTTGATATGCGCTCCTCCGTACGCCTCCATCTGTCTGTGCTCCGTGCAAGTTCTCATTTATTAGCTATGACTCACCCGCTTAATAACTACTTCGATTTCCAGCTCTGAAATTGTTTTAAGGTTTCTTTGCTATTTTAAAGCCTCTCCACACATAGTTGGTTTGTTTGCAGAATACAACCTCCTGTTCCCGCCTTCAAAACGTTCAAGAACAAGTGGTGTTTTATTGTAACTATCGCCTTCTTCAGTCCATTAGAGAGGTTTATTGTCTCTCTTAAGTGTCCCATTTTGTCTCCTTTTATTCTTCCCTGTTTGTATAGGTTATCGGCCACGACACTGTCATTATTTCCTCGGGGCTGAAACTGTTCAAGGAGTCTTTATTGTATGTGCTGCGGACGAAATTATGTTGACATACGCTTCACTGAATTATAATTTGCTTGAACACATGCAACATGGGAGGATAGTGCTGTTTTCTGTACGTTTGTCTTGTTTACAGCTGTATATTTTTAGAAGATACAACATTTGGCGCCTGCAGTAATAACATGATTAGATTTCATGCTCTGAGGTAATTTTATGCCTCCCTTAAAGCATGAACAGATGACATTGATAAAATAACAGAACTATTTATAGTCAAGATACATAGCAGATAGGTGCAAACCATCGCATCACCAGTAAAACCA
This sequence comes from Paraplagusia blochii, assembly GCA_016785265.1. Taxonomy (NCBI): domain Eukaryota; kingdom Metazoa; phylum Chordata; class Actinopteri; order Pleuronectiformes; family Cynoglossidae; genus Paraplagusia; species Paraplagusia blochii. The sequence continues at coordinate 167,617 of JAFBJS010005090.1, forward strand.
CCAGTGAAATCCAATATTACGTTCTTATTTAGGTTTTTTCCCACAGCAGTCAGACTATACAACCAATACTCTGCATAACACCTTCAACTTATGCATATTTTATTGTTACATTTTTCCCTACTCAAATTGTTAATTAAATGTCCTACATTTTCTCCCTATATTATGTATCTGTCTCTTATACACATCTAGATGTGTATAAGAGACAGCTTCCTGTGGGTGGTGAGCCCACAAGATGTTATAAAGGGTCGGGAAGCAGCTGGTGGATTCAAACCTGAAGCCCTGCGGATCCAAGTCTGCTTCTTTTACCACTAAGCCACCACTGCCAACGTCATGTGAAAATAGTATGCCAAATAAAAGGTCATTACCCTCCTTGCCACAAGAGGTCACTATAAAAATCTGCTAGCATATTGACATTGTTTGGCCTTGTGTTCATTTGATTAGCAGTTATGTTAGGCTCTAAAGAGGTGTTTCACTTTTCTGTGAATTCTGCAGGATTGACTGTGACACCAACCGTTGGACGAATGGTTGTTTCAGAGTTTATACCTGAGCTCCACACTCAACGTAAGTGTGTGTTCTTCTGTGCTTTACTTCTCCCTTTTGACTATTTATCATTATTG
>JAFBJS010005090.1:175082-191649 GCA_016785265.1 Paraplagusia blochii
ATCTCAACATTATTTTTTTATGTCAGTGGTGGCTTGTTTATGTATAAATATAATTGTTTACTCAGACAATTCATACACAATCATATCAAGATAAACATATCTTATCTTGTGCTAAATGCCAGGGTGGTGTAGAGAGTGTGCTGTAAAATTGATTTTTTCATTTATATATTTTTTTATTTGGATACCTTTTTTCTCAGATAACATTTCACAAAGTTCAAGACAAAGATGCATAATAAACTCATCCACCCAAGTCCAATTCCTTGACCACTAGGCCCCAAAGCCCTAATCAACAATACACATGACATTTACAAAAGGCAATACCTTGCATTGTACATGGAAACCTTACAGAGGTATTATTAGATATATTTAATTTAAATATATTTTAATATCCCAACTTACTGGGCATAATGTTTAATATCCTTTACGTTTATTCTCCACCTTTCCACTAAATTCTTTTCTGAAATAATATCACAAACACCAATAAAAAAAATATATTTAAAAAAAATTAATTGATTTATACGAAATAGTAATGATAAGAATGTCGGCTATCTGTGAATAACTTTGGACATCATAACGACTTATACCAGCAACAGTAACAAAGATATTTGTTGTTATTAGATTGATTATATAAGCTGTTGGGGAGCATTGGGGGCCTTCTGTTCACATTGATGATAAAAATTATTAATTTGATTAATTTGTACAGTACAGAAGTGATTTGTTGAAAAAAAAAGGTTTCTAAAGTACTTTTATTTGCGAAACAAATGATTGAGCTTGTAAAATGGTTTGCTATTTCTTTTCAATGTATAATAGAGTATTTAATTGTATAATATTGTAAAAATAATAAAGGTTTCTATTTCATGGATTTCGCGAAAAACAAAGGTTTACTGTTTATATATATATATATATATATATATGTTTTCCTCCGTGCTCATTAACATAGAGCAGTGGTTCTTACCTGGATTAGTCTGTCTCAAGGGCTCGGTGTAGGTCGAGACACACTGACTCACCCTACTAAAGGGTTCAGTGAATGCACATATGAATCTAGTGGGGTTCAGTAGCTCTAACAAGGTTAAGAACCACTGCCATAGAGATTTATCCATATCTTTATTACTTTATTACTACGTTACATTTAAAACTCGGTTCAAATGTATATACTGAGGGCACCAGGTGACAGGAGTGAGACTAATTACAAAGACCCAAGTGACTGTGATCACACTGATTAACCCACAGACAGCACACAGCAGGAATGGAGACAGACAGACCCCAGCCTACAGCCTACAGTCTATATTTAAACATAAGCAATAGGGGTGTGATGATTCACTCGCACAATGATCCCATTCATATCTCAAATCACAGGCTACGATCCGATTCACGAACAATTTATAAAAAATATTGAACGATCGATCCATTTTGATCCAATTCGGTTCAGTTCGATCCAAACCGATCCAAACCGATTAATTTGCACACCCCTAATATATATACATAGTGTATATTAGGGTAATGATGATTCACTCACTTAACGATCCGATGCATAACTCAATTCACAGGCTACGATCCGATTCAGGAACGATTCATAAAAAAAAAAAATTAAATGATCCAGTTCGATCCGATTCGGTTCAGTTCGATCCAGACCGATCCAAAACGATTAATTTGCACACCCCTAATAAACAACTATTTAATCAATTACAATATCAGCTGAGTTTGAAGTGTTTTTGATGAATCGTGACAATCACTACTGTAAATTTGATGGCTTAGAATATCTGAGTCAGGATTAAGAAACCTGACTTCAAACCACCAAACCGCATCTTTGCACTTAAGGCAAATCTCCAAAAACATGCCCTCTGCTTCTAAGCCTATGCCGCTGACTCTGAATACAACTGAAGTGTGAGGGAAATAATCCTCTTAAGGCGACAGATCCAGAAGATTGTGGAGGACTGATACCCAGAAATGAAAAGATGGGTTTGGGGGGAAAAAGGTGCAGCGAACACTGCACTGAGGATAAAGAGAGTTCTGTGATGATCACTGCACTGTACAGCACTGTCAACATGACCTCACCTGCAGCCTGCAGTAACACAGTACTGCAATGATAAGGAGTAGTATTACTGTTGCTAGAATTCCACCAGTGATGACCACCGTCCCGGCTGTCATTCGAATGGCTCTCCATCAACACCCTGCAGACAAAAAAGAGGGGGAGACAAACAGGTTAAGACAAGGGACCAGACCTCAGGTTTCATGAAGTTGTCGTTGCATCTTGACAGGATCCCAGGTCCTTCCTGATCAGTCTCAACAGGGCTGAGGACAGTATTCGTCTAAAGAAGGATTATCCAGCTCAAATGAACTGCAAGGAACTGTTATTATTACTTACATTATTATTATTATTCTTATTATTATTAAAATTACCAGGCTTCAATCTAAGTTTGGTTTAAAAAAAATATCTTTACCTAAATTAGTTTGAAAACATAATTAAATTAGCTGGAACGACTCGGGATACTTAAGACATTTTTTCATGATTAATCATGACTAATAAAGATATATCAACATTACTTAGTATGACAATTACCTAAAATGTTTTATTTTGAAGGAATAGAAAGAAAAATACCAGCAGGCCAACCTCTTTATTTTTAACCAGTCAAAATGAAGGAAAAAAAAAAAAGTAGAATTAAGTCACGGCACTGATCTCATCCTTTCCCTTTTGTCACTGGTGTTACTTCTCTTGATTGCGTTCTCACTTCCCAATCTACAGGCCCAGGGTGGTATCACAGGTAATCACATCAAAATATTTGTGTCCTAAAAAGTAATTTGCGTTAACTCGTTATAATCACCTCAACCTTAGGAGCCATATACATCAGTGCCGAAGAGTGACCTTTGCAGCTGCTTCATTAAACAACCAATCACAGTGCCCTCTCTCTGAACTGCCTGTGCGATCTGTCAATGTCTTCCATCTGCACCCAGATTTCCACCCAGGAGGAGGCGCTGATGTGTCTTTCCTACGGATATGATTTGGCTCACATAAAGCTGGAGGACTATTAGGAAATGAATTCAGTGGAGTGACAGGCATATGTTGCCTACCCTGGCTTTAATTAATACAGCTGACAAGTCACAGCAGACAGTGTAACACTGATTAGCACTAACAGATCTTTCCTACCCAGTGTGTGGTCTGAGGACACGCCTGAAAGACCTTTCAAAGTCAACGTTGTGAAACAGCATTTTTCAAAACCCTTCTTATTCAGACACATCGCATAATGACGGAGTATATCTTTAAAATGTCTAGACTGAGTTGATAACAGTTAAAGGAGACATAATAAAAGAGCTGCAAGAACAAAGACTTGAACAGAAAATGGACAAAATGGTCCTAGAGAAGCAGAGGCATCTTTTTTAAACAGAACAAAGATGAATTGCCCTGACCAGACGACTAATTTCCCAACACAAACTGCAGCATCAGTATATTGGGCGGGAGTTGATGAGCATGTGTTTGCTTTTTCTCTGCACAATCCATCTCTCTGGACAGTTGATCCAATATAGCTGGTCAACATGGGGAACTGTACTGCCTGGACGAGTTAAGTACCTAGTAGATTGCTCAGGGAGTGATATGTTAGACGCAAACAAGCACAGATATATATATGTGTGTGTGCGTATATATATATATATATATTTATACATACATTTACATTCTCCATTATAGTGTTCCTTCGCTGTATCGTGGTTCTCCTTTTTTTCCCTTAGTGCATTTTGCATTTTTTTTATTCCCATCGTGCAAGAGTTTTGCTATACCCCTGGGTTTTATTGTTATTTTTTTTTTTCAATTCATTTTATGGTTAAATGGTACATACCCTTATGATATTACGACATATATTACAGTCCAAAGAGAGTTAATAAAAGTGTAGGGAAGTAAACATACAGTATACATATATTATATATATTTATTAATTACATAATAACTATATCAGCTCCAGGTCGACTTCTTTGCGTCTTAGAATAGTTTAACCACAATAGGACAGGGATCACTGTATAGTACAGAGGAATAAACAACCCTTTATCACGTCATCACACAGGAGTTTCTTCTGGGGCTCAAACCCAGGACCTCCATGGGAAAGGAAGATGCAACACAGTTACCTTGCCTTTTTAATAATGGGCACCGCAACAGAGGACACTTTCTTACCAGATGTCCTTCCTCCTGGTGTAAATCCTAAACCTTGTGGCCGGTTGTAGATCATTGCCATTAAAGAAGTATAAAACACAGTGCAAAAACTGTTTTTTTTTTTAAATCTAATGCTTCATCAGAGGGAGATAAAATACACACTATCCAAAGATGCAGTGTTGTTTACATGTAGTAACATTGAACTGATGCATGTAAAAAAAGTATGTGCAATGTGCAGATTTTCCATTATCATCTAATCTGTCACATCCAATATTCAGGATCTGCAATATTCAACTCACGGGTTCCAGCTGTGAGATTTCCCGCAGCTGGAACAATGGAAGGATGTGACACTTCAAATTAAAAGCATGTGCATGTCTATGACTGACTTGTGACTGACCTCATTCATGCTCTGTTATAACAGAGCCTTAATTTTCTCCTCTGGGCATCGGTACCAGCTGGATAACTGCAGAGAACAGCCGAGAAGTTCCAGGCTATACCTTAATTCTGTTATATGAAAGTGATTCACATCCAGTAGCGTCGTCAAGTACTGATGTCATTCAAACTCTTGATAGCAAGCCCTTAACTTCCTCTGAGGCAAAAAAGAACTGGGGTGAATCCATGGAACAATCAAAATGCAGTTTCCTGCTCACTGATAAAAAAAAAAACTTTAACAACTCTAGTAAGTGTTCACATGTAACCTTGAAGAGGAACATCAGTAGCTACTGCAGCATGTTGCAAAGTGCCTTCCTCTGGGGAACAATAATGCCTAATGTTGCTGAATAAAAACAAAGTGGAAACATTACAGGGTAAAGTCGGACGTAAAATGGATTTTTCTGCATCGTCAGGACAGACAGCAAATAAGGATATTGATTAATGATCAGCACAGACCAATACTCACATGGAGTGTTATTAACAAATTGTTTTTTGCTCAAGGCTTGAACGTTGGAGGCCTGGATAAAAATAACAGTCTGTGAATTAGTGGATTTGTTTCAATAAAAAATTGTTTGGATGGAGATGTCCAGAGGAGGGACATTGGATATATTGGTAGAAAAAATTGAAAAGGTTGAAATGTAAACGGTTTAATTGTTTCATTATCATTGCCCTTGTTTTTCTTCTAATTATTCTCTAAGCAGCAATAGGCAAAAGGCAGGGAGCAGAGCTGAAGGTGGAGGAGTTAAAGATGCTGAGATTCTCTTTAGGAGAGACAAGGATGGACAAGATCAGGAGTGAGGTGATTAGAGGGACAACACAGACAGGAAGGTTTGGAGAAAAAGCTAGAGAAGTCGGATTGAGATGGTTTGGACATGTTCAGAGGAGGGACAGTGGATACATTGGTAGAAGAATGATCCTGGAGCTACCAGGTAGGAGACAAAGAGGAGATTGATGGATGCAGTGAGCGAGGACATTGAAGTAGTCGGAGTTAGTGTAGAAGATACAGAGGACAGGGGCAGATGGAAAATGTTGACTAGTAAAGAAGAAGAAGAATTAAGGCAGCATCTGATACATCATGCAGTGAATTTGGAGAGTCCGATATTTAACCCATGTCTTTGTATTGGATCTTGTACCAAAAAAGTATGAATGAATAATACGTTAATTTGGCAAAGAAGAAAGGACAACACAAGGGTTAAAAGTCCACTTTGAAATGGACACCTCCGAGTTTGCCTTTCCCAAAAAAGTGATTGGTAATTCCAAAATTTGGAAAGCACAGGATCGTCAACACCATGGGTCAGTCATCTTTAGCACTAGTGTTAATGAGTCCAAACCCCTGGCTCCTGTGAGTGAGGTAGTCCAGCTATGTGGCACATTGCATAGTGGATTACATTAGCAGTAATGTGAACCAATACCGATATGAACCAATATCAATACCAATATTGGCAGTTAATTTCCCCTGAATTAGTGTGATACCAGACCAAAGGCATTCTATAAATAACTGTGTACAACATAAACACACTACTTCAATATACTGTGAGTTGTAGAAAAATTACACATTTATTTTTTATCATTTTGTCTGAAACAGTCCTATGATTCTTTGTGCAGCATTTAATATAAACAAGAAATGACTAGTGTTGGACACGGGTCGGTCAAAGTGTCAGTAGTACTGACTCAGTACCCCATGAGGAAGTCCAGCGTATTTGCTGAGACCACGGCTTTGCAACATTGGATTTTGAATATCGGTGGGAAAACCGATACCGATATGTTCCGATATTGAAAATTATGCTTATGTCGCCTCAATATGTATCAGTGGACCAATATATCGGCCATCACTAATCCACAGTTTTGTGACATGACTTAAGCTGCAGAATTTGGCCAAGTTTTGAACAACTACTGGGTTGGTCTATGTGGTGCCATGCCTGGGTTATTTGGGTAAAAAAACCTGGGAACAATGTGGGGTCACTATATTTTTTCATGTGGTCAGAATGAAAAATAGAAAGAAGAAAAAGAAGGGTATCTTTATGTGAAGGACTATTTATAGTCTTCCGGGGGATGCCTGCAGACGTCTGACGTCTGACTTTGGTGCAGACAGAACACCACGGACGTGTCACAGAACCACAGCATCACACTGCATTGTGAATAATTGCCTGAAACCAAAAATAGTCCTGCAAGCCTGTTGCTAAGCCATGTTTCATTGGTTCAAGCTATTATCAGCACCGAGCACGGAGCAACACGGGCTCAGAGCTGTCAGGGCCCAAGTCAGCTGTGACATGGACACGCTCTGAAATAGAAAAAAAAAACGGGCAAAAAGAAAGCAACAATGCAAAGGTTCACAAGTTACAGAAAAAATATGGAGTATTCTATTATAAAGATAAATGTCGGGTCTGCACAGTCACAGCTGGATTTAACAGTGACTTGGCAGGTTCCATTGGAAGACATCACATAAACAAAGCCCCGAACAGCAGCAGCATCTGTCAGCCCGTATAAGACGGACCACCATTCACTACATGACCGACAGCACTGACCATTTGACCTTCGTGCATGCAACTTGTCTAAACTGCATTAGTATCAGCATGTGCCTCTGCAGAGACGCACTACGCAGTTAGAATGGATCAGTCAGTCCGCAAGCACGAGACAGCTTCCTCTCTGCCGAGGCTATAATTCAAATGGACTCTAATCCAATCAGCTGGTCATGCAGTCCATCAACCAATAGCAGTTGGGAACAAAAAGAACAAACGCTTTGGACAAAGCGTGCCACTGACATGAGACAAACAGAACAAAAACATCAGAAAAGGTCGTTACCATTAGTGAAACCCCAGAAATATAGAAAGCAAGGCAAGAGATTTTAATATACCCTTTTATAGCAAAAAAAACAAACAAACAATTGCATTATCTGCAGGATGTAAAATGCAATCAACCAAGAAATAGCCAAAAAATATAAAAGGCAAGAATTTACCACAGGAGTTTTTAAAAAAAACAAGGAAGGTTAGCCCCCCCAAACACAACTACAGTAAAAATGAAAACCTCAGCCAAAGAAATGTTTATAAATCAATTTGGAGAAAGAAAACAAGACTTGTTTTTTTCCCTATTTTTTTTTCTTTTATCACTATTGTTACTATTTCTTTAATTGTCTTGTGTTGTAGCTTAGTTACTTTACCTACTTAAAATAGTTGTTTCTGTTTGTTTCTGCACTGCTGTGGATTTGGTTGAAAAAAAAGGAGAAAATGGCCAACTAGTTTATGATGTATCTTTGAAATAAATTTTTGTGAAATATTATACAATAAAAAGTAATTTATAGTTAAAATAAATGATATACTATCTTGGATATATCCTAGTATAATATACTGAAAGAATTCCAACTGCGTATGTTAGATATATGTACATACACTGCCTGGCCAAAAAAAGTCACCACCAAAATAAAGGGTCATCCACTCTAATATTCTGTTGGACCGCCTTTAGCTTTGGTTACAGCACACATTCTCTGTGGCATTGTTTCAATGAGCTTCTGCAATGTCACAACATTTATTTCCATCCAGTGTTGCATTCATTTTTCACCGAGATCTTGCATTGATGATGGTAGAGTCTCCAGTAGACTCCAGCACATCCCAAAGATTCTCAATGTGGTTAAGGTCTGGACTCTGTTGTGGACAAACCATGTGTGAAAATGATGTCTCATGCTTCCTGAACCAGTCTTTCACAATTTGAGCCCGATGAATCCTGACATTGTCATCTTGGAATATGCCCGTGCCATCAGGGAAGAAAGAATCCATTGATGGAATAACCTGGTCATTCAGTATATTCAGGTAGTCAGCTGACCTCATTCTTTGACCACAGGCTGTTGCTGAACCTAGACCTGACCTCCAATGGGAGGCTCATACCGATTTGCTTACTGTAATTTCCGAACTATAAGCCTCACTGGACTATAAGACGCATGTGCCGCATTCTTTTCACATTTTCCATGATGAGGATTAGTTTATGCAAATTTTATTCATACATTCGTACAAAGCGCATTACCATATGTTATACTTCTTCTTCATCTATGGTGTTTATTGGCAGTTGTGACTTGCGTCTTCCTCGACACCACCTGTCTCACTCTTACCTTTTCTGCTCGAGCAGCTTAGAAAAAATGCATACATTAGCCGCATCTCTGCATAAGCAGCAGGGTTGAAATTGTGTGACAAAAATTGCGGCTTGTAGTCCGGAAATTACGGAAGTTAAATTCAGGTGGGGGCTTTTGTTTGTTGGCCAGGCAGTGCATGTCAAATAGTTCATTGTCATTGCACCTTTATGCTCTGGTAACATCCGTTGTCTGTCCGTCCAGGGAGTGGATCCCGCTCCTGTGGTTCTCCCTAAGGTTTCTTCCGGTTTTCTTTTCCCGTTAGAAGGGTGGTTTCCCTAGATAGTTTTCCTAATCCTGTTCCTTTCTCAGGTGCTCTAAAGCAGTGGGCCCAACTCGACTACACATAAAACTAGCCGTCTTCTTCTTCTTCTTCTTTTCCTTTCGGCTTATCCCATTTTTCAGGGGTTGCCACAGCAAGTCAACAATTTCCATCTCACCCTGTCCTCTGCATCCTCAACTCCAACTCCAACCACCTCCATGTCTTCCCTAGCCTACGCTAAGACGAGGTCAGTGGGAAAATGAAACACATCCACCTTAAATGAACACCTGACAAAGACACACTGACCAAATACTGATCTGTCAACCACTTTGCCAGGAAGAGGCGTATGTATACTAAGGGCACCAGGTGACACCTGTGAGACCATTGACAAGTACCACAGGTGAGTGAGATTATGCCTATGATTATCCCACAGACAGCAAAACACAGTCACAGAGGCAGACAGACCTCACAAGTACATTTTATTAAAATCAGTCAGAAATAGATAAGAGACGAAACAGCAGAGGCAGACAAACTTGTCCAGTCAGCTGTTTTCACGAGATTCAACCGCAGACATGACAAGTGAGAGAGAACAGCAGCACACACGCGCAGTCGGTGGTATAATTTCCGTTCGAGCTAACATGCTCTGACAGTGGGCTGTGGAACAAAGTGACACGCTGTGATGAAACATAGCAGTGATCAGAGTAGAGTCTTGGTGGGACTAATGGCTGCTGGCAGGAATCAGCAGAGAGGAGGGAAAACACACAGTGGGAGGTTGAGCCTTTTTCCTGCACCACAGAGAGACAACGATCAAATGCCCCAGAACAGTGGGAAGAACTATATTACAGATGTGGCTGTCACAGAGTTAGACACACACCAACACACACAGCTTTGTTTCTCTAACCCTCACACCTAATCTAATCTAACTTTGTTTTACTGAACCTAACCTTATATCCGACTTACAATTATGCCCAGTCCCAAATTATACTGGAATCTTATGCTCAGCTACAGCCAGATTTGGTTGCACTAGTGCTCTAAAGCAGTGGTTCCCAACTACTGGACCGGTCTGTAATAAATTGGTGCCGGGCCGCAAAGAAATAATGTTTTCTATAGGGATTGCCACAGTGAGTCAATAATTTCCATCTCACCCTGTCCTCTGCATCCTCAACTCCAACTCCAACCACCTCCATGTCCACCCTCACCGCATCCATAACGCACCTCTTTGGCCTTCCTCTTTGTCTCTTACTTGGTAGCTCCATGTCTAGCATTCTTCTCCCAATATAACCACTGTCCCTCCTCTGAACATGTCCAAACCATCTTAATCTGGCTTCTCTAGCTTTTTCTCTAAACCTTCCTGTCTGTGTTGTTCCCCTGATTTCCTCGTTCCTGATCCTGTCCATCCTTGTCACCCCCAAAGAGAATCTCAGCATCTTTAACTCCTCCACCTCCAACTCTCCCTCTTGTTTTCTACCTATTCCTAGTGTTGCTATTGGTCCCATCTGGCCATTACTCCCACTTGATCCATACCCGTATCAACAAAAGAACTGAATAGAATGGCTAGGATTCCATCATCAATAATGCAACTATATTTGATTAGGAAATATTTTCTCAGTGAAGACAACAACAATGAACTCAAAATGACACAGAGACATTGATGCAAGATTCTAACCTCCAGTAGGAGGAAGTTATAGGCTGGATGCACTTGAGAAATCTTTGTTGTGCCCATGCACCGTTAATTCGAGTAGGAAGATTTTATAGGTAGGAAAATATTTTAGACCTCCGAAAATGTAATTTCATTAAGGGGTATTTATTTGCCACAACTTAACGACCAGTCTGTTAAATAGTACGAGACATTTAACTGGTCCATGGTGCAAAAAAGGTTGGGGAACACTGCTCTAAAGAAGTGGTTTGTGCTCATTACTTCAACCAGAGCCATGTCAGTATAACATTTTTAATGCAAAAACAAGAAAATCCTGATATTTAAAAAAAAAAAAAAAGATAATAAATGCATAAAAACATTGAAGATCAACTTTAAGTGAACTGAAGATGTAAAAAGTTGCAGTGTTAATTCCTAAACATAAAATTAAAATAAATCTTTATTAATGAAGTGTTGTCAGCAGTGTCTGGTGGTTAAGGAAGCAGACCTGGATCCACAAAACTTCAGGTTCAAATCCACCAAACTAGAATGCCACGTTGTCACTGCAACAGCACCATCCAGAGCCTTACACCGTCCAGGCCCACATAACTTCTTGTGTGCTCACCACCAACAGGCAGGCTCACAATATGGTGCAATGTGATTTGGGTGGTGCCAGCTGCACCGGCAACGGACAAGCAGATGAATGAATGAATGTAGGAGTGTTAACAATTCTTTACATTAAAGTTGTCGTAGCCAAGGTTGAGCTCATTTTCAGCCTTCCCATTCAATAACACAGAGCCTGGCTGTATTTTTGCCAACATAGGCTATTTTGTAGTTTTCAGCTATAACTCATCACTACTGTTGTTATTAATATTTTTTAATTCTGCACATCCACTGCCCTCTAAAGGAGAGTGTGCTTAAACAAATCCCTGGGTAATAAACTCACCTTCTTCACACTAATGGGCTGATCATGCATTTTTTTTCCCTTAAATACACACTTACAAACTCCTCCCTAATCCTTGGCACAGCATTAATCCCCTGTGGATGCTCTGACCCTGGCAGCAAGCATCACTTGTTTCCTCCTCTCAGCCTCTTGGCACACATCTGCTCCAGCATAAAAATTCACAACTCACACATTTTTTTTACTGCACTGCTGCTCCTTTATGTCCCCACAACCACCTAGAAGAATGATGACCACACACACGCAGCCTCAGGCCAAACTCTCCAAACTCATCCCCGATATGAAAGGCAGGGAGCAACACTAACTCATCTTCCAACGTTGACCTTGACTCAGTAAGTGGACAGAGACTGCAGGGTGACCAGGCAGAAGAAAAAACACAAAATCTGACGATGACATGAAGGTGAAAACTTTTTTTTTTAGCAACATTGGAAAGGTTTCTCGTCATCATCAACCATGCGTCATCAAAATGGCCTCTGCTTGTATGAATATGGCCCTATTAGGACATTTGAAAAGACTCAACAGTGACCCAGGGGTATCTCATTCAGTTATACAACTCACTAAATGCCTCTCATTTATCACAATGACCTTGGCTGTGGTCATTCCACCAGTTTGAACGATAGGAGCCTGCAAAAAAAAAAAAAGCAGCAGTGACACGTCCTCCTCGCTCTGTTGGCAGGCAATTGACGCCTCTCTTTGTCAGCATTTAAATCAATGTGATACCGACTGTACTGTACACCACTTATCCATCAAATGTGCTGCAGCTTTGTCACTTGTACGGTTCACTGGTCCAACAATGAGACACGAGACGGACTCGACGAAACGATACTGAAAGAAATTGGCCAAAAAAAATAATGATTGTAGATGAGGAGAAAATCGCAGGCAACAAAAGGGGACGAGGATGGTTTACAATAACACAATACATCTGGGAACAACAATGACTGAGGGAAAATGTCAAAAAGTAGACTAACAAATGATGCCGAGCATGACAAGAACTAAACAAATTTGATTTGAAAAAAAGATAAAAGATGAAGGTAAAATTGTGCACACAACAACAGACTAGACAATAATGTAAAAAAGATGGACTGTGAAAGACAGGCACCAACCAAGACAGTGTAAAAAAAAGACAAAAGAGATGGATAAACTAAAAATACAAAGTACTTAAGTACTTAGTGATGACAACAAATGATTGTTAAAAATATGGTTGATAATCCCTTCAACATCTGAAGATCACTAAATACTAAAGCTTTTTTTCAGAAGAGCAAAAAAAATTTTTTTTTGCAAATCACCCTGTAACAGCATCTACCGTCTGCCCTCTCCTCACCCCCCGGCTCTCAGCTGCACAATGACTCCCTCTCGTCTGCGTGCAACAGGCTTTAATCTTGGCTGCTGCAGGAGATGATGTTGGCTCACAGATATATCACTGTGTTCCCCGGTGCTGCCAGCTGAAGGACTCGACAGCACACAGAACTGAACACGGATGATGCAAAGTGAAGCAGAACTATCTGCATGCTTCAGGTACTGTAAGAGAAGTGTGTGGATTTAATAGACGTCTCAGTTACCGTAGACAGACACAAAAGTGATACTGTATATGTTTATGATATATATATAGATATATATATCATATTATTTATATTTTAAAAAGCTTAATTAATATACAGCATGTTGCAGGACAAGACATTAGCATAACCTTCCCAGATGCTGAAGCATATATTTAGAAAAGTATTGTCTGTGTCACTTAATAATTCTTCGCCAACACAACACCTTAACATTTGTAAATTATTTTTTTTAGAATTATGGTGACATGTTATGAAATTGCTGTTAAATGTTTGTCCTTCAATCCAGGGTTGTTTGTTTTTGCTCTTACTCTTATTTTATTTACTTTATTTTATCTTAACTTGTTTATAATGTTTTCTATTTCTATTTTTATTTTGATCATATTTTATTTAATTCGACTTACTTATTTCTTGAATCTTGAACATTAAATCCATCCATCCATTTCCATAACCTTATCCGTTCCCGGGTCACATGGTCATCAGTCTCCACAACTGTCACCCAAATCATATTGCAGTGTACGACACCACCCTGCAGGTGGTGAGCCCACTGGAAGCCAATGGCCCTAACCGGGATTCAAACCTGTCCAAAAAGTGAACCCTGGAGTTTCACAACAAAGACAAAGACATTGTCTCTATTCCAAAGTGAAGGCCCCATTTCAGTGAACATTTAGATTTTATTCAGACTTTTCTTAACAACCTCATTTAACTCGTCCCTAGTGTTCAAGACTATTTTTTCAATGTGGTGACATTGTGTGCTTAATTTGCTCTAAATGAGTCTGGAATATTTACTTCCCCTGCTAAAGTCTTATAACTGTTTGTCCTTGATTAATATTTGAGGAGTTCAGGTCGTGTTTTTTTGTTCCTTCTGTTTTTTTTGTTCTATCTGAGAAACATTCTCTCTATCTGAATTAACAGCGTGCTTGAGAAGTTAATTGACTTGACTGTGTTAAAGTACCCAACTCTTTAGGTAAACACACGAGTCAATGCAACAAAAGTTCAAATAAAACAATCAACTCGGGGGCGACAGATAAGCAGGCTTCACAGAAACACTTTTTTTTTGTGCGGTTTAGAAACAGGTCCTTGGCCTTTGGAACAGTCTGCGATCATCATACAGAAGCACAACTCTTACTTTTTATCCAAACAGCATCAAAACTTGACAATAAAAGAAACTCATTCAAGTGGAGTTCCATAACAACACCAGAGGCTATGGAGTGCCTGTGGAGCTTAACCGGATGCGGAGCGATGCTTAATTAAATGATTCCACAAGACAATGACGCAATGAAATGGAGTCACTGAAAACAACATCTGTCCCTGTAGAACAGGAGGGTAACTCCAACTTTGCTGCCCAACAGTGGTGAACCTTGGATAAAGACCTTGGATCTTCACAAGGAACAATTATAACAATGTCAACTCACCCACAAAGCATTCTTGTGTGCATTTATATGGATGGATGGATGGATGGATGGATGGATGGATAGATGGATGGATAGATGGATAGATGGATAGACAGACAGACAGACAGACAGACAGACAGACAGACAGACAGACAGACAGACAGATCTTTATTAATCCCTCAGGAGTATCCTTCAGGAATTACGGAAAATTATTTATTTGGTGGGAAGGGCACTTTCAGAGGAGGAGACCTCTAGGTCTCCTGCGGACACATGACAGCAAACTCTCTGCTTGAGCTGCTGCTTTTCATGCCACCATACTTAATACATATTATAATTCTTTATTATTATTATTATTATTTCGGTTATAATCTGTGGAGAATAACAAATATGTTTACTCACATATATCTTCAGGGTATTTGCGATTACTTGGAATATGATGTGAATTTCGTGTCCATTACCCAGTGACATATGATTGGTTCGAACAGCTGTCAAACTGACATACTGCCCCCGCCCCCCCGCTCCCCTCCTTGTTTTGAACCGCACCAGCCTGGATGAGTTGTTATTGTTCCCAGTTACCAGAAGAAAAAAAACTGTTTCCCATTCTATTATCAACCTATTGTTTCCCAAGAATTATTAAAATACAATATTCTAAATATATATTGTATAATTGGTCTAAAACTTATGACCCTGGTTTATATGCTTACTGAATAAAAGTACTGAAAAAACATATCAATTCCTGGTGTAGGACCTTAAGGGTTTCCTACTTCTGTTCAAGATGGTGGTACAAAAGTGAAACATTATTGAATTAGCCTTCCTGTCATGGTCCAGAATTTGCCTGGCTTCACTGTGCACAAGTAAAGAAAGTATAAAAATCACATTATTGTAACTTTCTGTGGCCTGTAAAGATAATCTGTGCATCCCCGGTGGGTACCGTGCCCCACGTTAGAAACATTTGAGAACAAAATCTTATCAGACAAATTGTCATAAATAGTTGAGTCCTAACAAAGTTTTCAAGAAATTAAAAATCATATCACCTCACTTTGGTGACTGAAATGTAAATGTAACACAAATGTAATGCAAGACAGTAAATGGCTTTTCGTTTCTCCTTCCATTTCACAATAACCATCTGATATATTGTTAAATTATTCATGCCATAACACAGCATACTATAAATTCTACTATAAAGACTCTGCAGTGATTTTTTTTTCTGGTCCTGGGATCTGGAGCTTTGCCGTCGCAGAAGTGTTTCTGTGAAGGCTAAAGAGACACACAATGGAGCCTGACGACAGCAATGTCACAGCAGATTGCCAACAGAGCATCCATCATGTCCCTCACTCTGACTTTAGCAGAAAGTGAGCCAAAGTGAAATAAAATAAAAAATGAACGTCTCTGCCAGGTGGGAAAATAAGACGATACTTCAGGGAGAAGTGTCACTTCAGCAGAACAACCTTTAAACTCAACACAGCGTTTAATGCCAGCCTGGGCTGATGCTTGACTTTAGTCTTGACCCCCTGCAGGTTCTCCTGGTAAATTTCACTGATTTGGATTATTAGGCTCTGCCTCCGCAGATGAGTCATCGCCGTTATCGTCGGCGTCAATCAATCTTTCACAGGAGCGCAGTGTTAAAAGCTGGAAATAAACGGTATTGCTGTCAGAGCAACAGGATTATTCACAAGCCATAGAGAGAAACAGCAACACTTGTTGTTTCTCTCCCACTTCAACACCATCCAGCAGTTGTCCAGATTTTTAATGATACATTAAAGCACTGGCCAAGCTTCAACGCCAACATCGGTTTTATCACAACTTTTCTGGAGACCAGCAAACCTGCTTTAATGGTAATGTTACTCCTGCTCAAACTCAAGCAGACGTGAATTGCAGCCAGTCTCATGATAGGAAGCTGGCTCATTTACTGTGAATTCTATGAGATTACATTATAAGGAGAGCACCAGTGGGAGGAGGGAGGAGTTTAACTCACAAAATCTTGAACATGTTTGTTTTCTTTTTGCATTTTGTCAAAGTTACACATCTTGTCCAAATATAGCGATATATAAATACATATACCGTATTTTTTTTGTTA
>JAFBJS010005090.1:191846-219541 GCA_016785265.1 Paraplagusia blochii
GGTCTAAACCCAGCTCACGTTCCCTATTGGTGGTTGAACAATCCAACCATTGTGAATTCTGCCCCACAATGATAGGAAGAACCGACATCGAAGGATCAAAAAGCGACGTCGCTATGAACGCTTGGCCGCCACAAGCCAGTTATTCCTGTGGTAACTTTTCTGACACCTCCTGCTTGAAACCCAAAAGGTCAGAAGGATCGTGAGGCCCCGCTTTCACGGTCCGTACTCATACTGAAAGTCAGGATCGAGTCTCCTGTGATCCCGTGGAGGCAGAGTGTGGCGCCCTGACTGAGGCTGGAGTTTTGTTTCAAAAGGATCACAAACACAGCTATGTTGTGGTTAATGTTTAACACTTTTACACCAGATTTCAATAAAGAACAGTGGATCTTCAGGATACGAGCTACTCTGCACCAGAGCTTTAACAATGTGAGAAAGCAACTTCTGCTGGATTTTCATCACTACTAGGTGGAAACATTGGGTTACCACTGTTCATCAGAGCTCTGCCTCTCCGCCTGATCCCAGGTCAGCTCTAAGCTTTTTCTTTATCTCACTCCCTAAGAAAAGTGAGAGACAACGTTTGACTCTAGAACAGGGGTGGGCAAACATTTTGACTCGCGGGCCACAAGCAGTCCTAAAATTGGACACAAGGGCCGAGTCAGGAGCAGAAAGATGGAGCATTTGCTTGAACTAAGATAAAAAACCGAAGATGCTACATTTCTAATACCCTTTATGACACCATTTACTGGGGAAACACAGGCATTGCAAGTAAAGGGCAGAAGCATTATGATAATACATATAAATGATTTAGTTTGGACAATGTTGGCGGGCCGCATTAAGAAGCTCAACGGGCCGTATTTGGCCCCCGGGCCTTAGTTTGCCCACGCCTGCTCTAGAACAACTGTTGTAGCCATTACATAGGTTTGTCAAGTTAAAAAAAATACAACCCATTAGTGATCACAATGATTACTGTGGATTAAAGGCATTATTGATTTGATTGCAACACTGTTATTGTGAAATATATCTTACTTGATTGTTACTTGATCAGTTTCAGTAAAGTATATTTTATGGAAAAAAAAAACCTGCACTCTGATGAATCGGACGAAGCGCATTCAGAGGAGGAGACATCTGGCTCGCCCCCTCATTCAGTCTGTAGCAGCAGCAGCAGCGGCAGCAGCAGTGTTTCTACCATATGGTAAAAATTAAACGTGTTAAAATACACAAATCTAACATTTTTAACAAAATTGAATGGTTTATCTTACATTAAGGATAAGCAATCCTAAGCATTTTTGTGTTTATAATCTGTAGGTCATAGTTGTTTCAAAATCACACTCATTTTGGTGTTAAGTTATATCAGTTATATTGAAAAAATATATAAATATCTAACCTCTCCTACACTTAGTGGTCCTCACACTCTTTTACTTGTTCAGCTGTGCCCTTCATGGGTCACCACAGCAGCCTTTCTGCCTCCGTCTTACCCTCTCTCCTCTACCACAACTCCATGTCCTCTTCTACGATATCTACAATTCTCTCCTGCGATCTTTCTCCTCTCATCCAACTCCAACATTCTGTGTTTCAATGCAACAAAACCATCTGCAGCTCAATTCTCTCTTTTTATCTCAATGATGTTATTTGCAGATATGGGTGGATAAACATAGATGAAAAATAATAATAATAAAAAAAAAACCTGAGTTGACATGGTTAATTCATTTATCACCCACAACGTCAGTAGCAACACATGGAACCAAGTATTTTCACAAATTTTCAGAGCTGTGTGCTTAGGACTAGGAATCTTCTGCAGAATTGTCCCTGCAATAAGGAAAATAACCTGAAAAATAGACTATTTGAGGAGAATAACAGCATGAAGTTCTAAGCCCAAGTGGAGAAAAAAGCTGAACAAAAGGCAGCAGAAGCACCGAACGGCTGAGAGAACGGAGGTGAGCCTCTGTGTACTTGATAAAACGTCTGGATAATTGATGGGAACCTGTTAAAAGCTCACGGCAGGAACCTGCTCTGTTGTTAGCGCTAATGGTCACTGCTGAAGAGGCAGCGTGTTAAAGCACCAACAGGTCTGGAGTCACTATGGCGACGGAGTTATTATAGCTGAACATTTCACCGCGGCCTTTTCTGTTCTTGTGAGTGGGCGGTTTACGTTTATAACCTAAGTTACGGCCCTGCATGCGTTTGTACAAACTCCCCAAGGAGAATAGCTGCGAGATTTCTAATGTCTGAAGTGATCTACACGACTAATGTAGGATTTATGAATGGAACGCAACAAAATTGGCCACAGCTTCGTTTGGCTTATCATTTTCAAAAATAGACATGTTGCTCTTATTTTTGAGGAAGCTACAAAACCAGGAAGCTGGAGCTACAGGAAGCTACAAAACCAGGAAGCTGGAGCTACAGGAAGCTACAAAACCACATGTATCTTGCACAAAAGCCAAACTGGTGCATCAATAATGGAGCCCCTGGGGAATTTCCAATCACCCAAAAAGTGCATTTTTGGTTTTTATTACCAAAACAAAATGGCAGAATGACAGTGCAGTGGAATGATTTTTATTGTATATCATGTAGGGATGCCCAACAATATCGGTGCACAGATACGATCTGCTTGATGTTAGCAAAATTATTAATATCGTAATAAATTGGTATATATTTTTTTCACCAATATTAAAATTCTGATGCTGCAAAGCCCAGTTCTCAAATATTCTGCACTACCTTATGGGTTCCTGACACTTGGACCAGCGTGTGATAAATGATGTCATCGAAACCGCACCCGCAGCTACAACAACACTGCACGATGCTACAGTAAATGTCCGTGATCTGGAGTTTTTTGCAGAGAACAAAACTGTATTTTTAAATGACTGCAAGGAGCTGGTCGTGTGAGGGTGGAGGGCAGGATTTGAACATTTTCTCACGAGGCGTTTTCATGTAGTGAAGTAAAGCGGAACAACAAGGAGGCACAATAAAGACAAAAATCATGGATTGCACTGCACAATCAACCATTCTCCTCTGTTCAAGAGGCTGCAATCACTGAAGGTCTCTTATTTAATGTCATATTTAATGTTATCTGTAAGCTCCATTTGCCGCCCTCTTGCATGTCATCAACGAGAAGAGGAATTGTTTACATTGTGAAGATGCTCAAACACTTATTTGCACTTTAAAGAGCTGTTTACTTTTACCACTGAAGCTATTTCTATCTGTGTGCCTTTTTATTGGCCTAATGTTGTAAAGGCTAAGCCCAGTTTATAATGTTAATGATTGTTTTCGGCAAGTATTTCTGTCCAGCACACAATTTGTTTTCTTTAAGTGCTGCACAAAATGGAATAAAACCGTTTCAGGCTGAATAAAAAAAAAAAAAAGATGGCAGTTTTTTTATAACTTATGTTGAAGTAGTGTTTTTATTTTTCTATGCAGACTTTTATTTTGTAGAATGCCTTCAGTCATGCATTTATTCAAGGGAAATCACCTGCATATATCGTTATCAATCAGTATTGGTATCGGAAATTACGTGTCTGGACAAAATCCTGCAGGAGAGTCCCTTAAAATAAAAATAAATAACATAGACTGTTCTGTTCTAACTATGACTCTAAACTAAATATTTGACAATTATTTACATTAACAATTATTTATCATTAAATACACATCACAATTTATTCGGGTTAAGTTCACAGTCATGGGCAAAAATGCAGTAGTTATTATAACTGACTTATTTGGTGTCTGCCTTGAATGTCAATGCATCACTAATTGAAATGAATTCTTATGAAACAGCAAAGATTAAAATGTAGTAACTGAAATTCCCACAGTAAGAACTAGATCAAACTAGTCAATAGCGGAATTAACTAATTCACCCAACAGGCAACAAAATGAAAACAAAAAAAAAAAAAAACATGAATTAAAGTGAACTACTTGTCATTGTGACATAAGACAGCACGACACAAACAAAATGTGACTCTGCATTTTACCATCACCAGAGTGAGTTGGAGCTGCTTTAGTGTTGAGGGAGCAGTGTGTGGAGACGGTGCCATGCTCAGTGCACATCAGTGGGAACCTGGCATCTGTGACCTTCCCTGTGACCACCACTCCCAATATAACTATATGTTTATATTTGCAGATTCAATATAAACATTTTACGTCAGTATTTAATATCAAAAATGACTGTATGGTAGAAATCCAAGCTTATTGAACACAGAACTGGTCGTATGACAGGCCCTCCCCCCACTCAGTGTTTCTTCTTCTGTGGTTTTATTGGCAGTGCTACGTCATTTGAACTGCATTTCTGCCTCCGACAAGGTCATTGAATAATGTTTCAGATTCCTGAGATTAACATTTTGGAGACGAGCCCTGTTCCTGCAGAAGAACACACACCTCTGCTGCTGATGCTCAGTTGAAACAACTGCAGCGTCTACATCAACACAACTGTTGACTTCATCCTCATCTGACAGTATAGGCAAGGGATCAGTTTAGGTTGGACTAACACACACCAACACACACTCAGAGGAGGTAGAGCCTCACTACACTCCTTGCTCCTGTTCCTCCCCCTCACCCTGCCTCCCCTCCCTCACCTCTGTTGTTACTCCCTGTAATAAGCTCCAGGTTTTTACAATCACTCACCAAGATGAGACCAGCTGACCAATGAGTTGTACACTTTACATGTGGCAGTGTGTGTGTGTGTGTCTATGTGTGTTCTGGCCATATTGAACCCCTGCGTGCATGACCATGATGTGTGAGCATGTCATGGTGCAGCTGCGAGGGGGAGAGGAGAGCAAGTGTTGGAGGATGGGGGAAAGGGGGAAAGAGGAGGAAAGGCGGGTGGAGGAAGGGAGGACTGCAGGGTGGTAACTGTTTAACATGATCAGAGAGCAACCATGATCCCTTCCCCCCACCTTCCTTCCATGCAACCATCCATCCATCCTGTTCTTCGCACCTCAACATCTCAATCACAATGACGGTGCTGTAATATGAAGCCAACTCCCAAATGTGCTTTTCAACGGTACTTAAGCTAAAACGAATCAGGGCACACAGTAAAGTAGTGTCCTTGCTACCACTGAAATTGTTTCCTTGTGTCCTTCTCACTGTTCACCAATTGCCTGTCTTTAAATTTCCCCTTATTCATCTTATTCATCTGCTTGTCCTTCAACTTTTGTCTCGTTTTCAACCGAGAGAAGGAAGTGCACCATGGGGCTTTTAAAAGGTGCGTTTGCTTTATGAGCACATGGCAGTAACACTGATCTCACAGCAGGGCAAGGTTGACACAAGCGTCAGTGAGGGAGTCACCATAGGAACACAAGCCCCACCCCTTTTTCTTCATCATCGTGGACTGATCAAAGGCATGTTGGTGTGAATCCTTGTTTGTTGTAGACGTGGGGAAACTTTTTGACTTGCGGTCCACAAATTGTCCTTATATTGGACACGGGGGTGAGTGAAGTGCAAAAAGGTGGAGCTTTCGTTTGGACAACGATAAATGGCATCTAAAATGTATGTATAAAACCTAGATTGCTATCATCTACTCAGGCATTGCAGGGAAAAAACGGAAATATAATGATAATATAAATCAATTATTTTATTTAGATAAAGTTGGGCCGCATGAAAAAAACAAAACAGGCCCCATCCGGGCCCCATCCGGGCCCCGGGCCTGAGTTTGCCCATGCTTGTTGTAGAGGAATGATGATGAAATATCCAGGGCTTGATGGACATTTATGTCAATCGCAGTCCTGAGAGACATTTTGGACAAGGCTACTTTGCCCAGAACTGCTCTAAGATCCCCCACCAGCTTTTGATTAAATCTCTCTTCAGCTTCTTTCCGTGTGGTTTACACTGTTACGACAGTTTTAACATCAACATCAACTCAGTGAACTTTTCCAATATCAGTCAGGACCAAAGGCTCACAATTCATCCCACTCTTATCCCACCCAACCGGGAATCAGACAAGGATTGACTTCCGTTTTGCTCCAGACATGGTTGGATATAATGTAAACAACGAACAGCACAAGCAAAGCAGACCACATTGATGGAGTTAGTCGTTGGAAAAAAGATGAGATTCTCTCAAAAGTCGGCGCTCCAGGGCTCACGACAAACACACTGGCACACACAAACACACTCTGATATTAGATTTAGCAACACAAACGTAAAACAATTATTTAGGTTCATATTCAGGAGTACTGGAGTCCTGACTGCTTCAACAAAAGGTCGTATTAATATATTTAGAAAATGGCTTTATATATATGTAAAAAGAAGACAAAAACTAAGTGAGATTTACTTGTAATAGATACTTGCAAAATTATTGGTGTTATCTTTTAATCAGTATACCGTTTGAGAAAACATTATTAATTTGACAAAAAAATATAACACAGATTAGGATTAATGGCTATCTATTTGTACTACATAATCTATCTATCTATCTATCTATCGATCTATCTATCTATCTATCTATCTACCACATAGTGCTGCAAAATTTATACTTTTAAAGACCTTTCCTTAGCCAAATTAGAGCTTGTAATCTTTCAGCAGTTCTCAGGTGAGTCAAGTGTCAGAATCAGTCTGTACTGACAGCAGATGATGGAGGGGATTTGAGAGGATGGAGGAAACCAAAGCGATCCCATAGAGGATTTATGGACATCATGTGCAGGAAGATGTGTAGATATTTGGTGTTATTGTGGACAATGCAGCTTGGAAAGTATATACAATGTATTCTAAATTCACTGTCCAATGGTCTAAATGTTCTTGTGAAAATGGAATAATGTTTTTAATGAAAACATCAGTGAAGTGACATTGATTTATAATCTCTTTGAATAGCAGCCTCACTGCAGGGAGAGCGAGAGGGGAGGGGCCCAGTGTATAGAGATACATGAGATTAGAAAAGACAATCAATAACTGCACGCCCTTATGGAAGCAGAACAGTGTGGTGGTTATTACTGCATCTTTGGTAGTAACTAAGCAGAGAGTATAACAATATGTGATACGAGGTAATCTATCTGATAATTGGTCATCTTATCAAACAGTGTTATATGACACAGCGATCAATTTAAAATAATAAAAAAAATTCTGTTATCTTTTATTTTTATTTACGTATTTTTCATCCTTTTAATAAATTCACAACAGTCCCACATGACTATTACAATAACCATCCATCCTCAGCTGCTTACCCATTACCAGGTTGTGGGACATGACTGTAGGGGCGTGACTACCACACTGCGCCGTACCAGTCCTTTCCAAACCTCCCTGTGGGTGGTGAGCAAACTTGAAACCACTTGCTACCCAGACAGGTGTCGTGTCGAGGTACGCCCCCCCCCCCCCCCCCCCCCCCCCCCCCCCTGTATTTCATTGCTCCGCTAAGCCACAATACCGTTCAGACTTTGTATAATATATGTAAAATAAACAGATTAAGAGTTGTTTAATCTATGTTCCTGATGTGGCTTCACTTTAGACGCTCTGCGAAGGAGCACTTTTGTCGTTATATGTAAAAAATAAATAAGTAAAATATATATTTATATATATTATTCTACCTCCTGCTTCTTTTTTACCCCATCCAATACAGTTCCAAGGGAGTCAGATTATCACCATTTTTCCTGTGTATCCCTATATCACTATGCTTGATAGAAGTGAATGTTGGGGTTCCACACCAATGACAGAGACATTGACTCTGGACCAATGTCCTTGTCAGTGGTGTAAGAAAAGCAAAATTATCGGAAAACCTCTAAAGGCATTTTAGTGCTGACACGTAAGCTCTGGTCTCTGTACCGGGGTGGTTGTAGCAACTGTTAGCTGTGGTGTCCACTGAAATGTGACCTCTGCATTTAACCCATCACCAAAAAGAACAGTGGGCAGCGGGTGGGGATGATGCCAAGCTCAGAGCAACTCAGCGGTAACCTGGATTCGAACCCGGAACCCTTCACACCCAAGTTAACTCTTTAACCACTAGGTTGCCAGTGCTCTAGCAACCAGGTTTTCTTTAGTTTTTAATAATTTAGGCTTGAATTGAATCACTTTTTTTTTTACCATCACTACTCATAACCCATTGGGAAGAGTGAGTAAATGTGACCAACTACTAAATATGTTAGACCACTTTTCTGCAGTCATTTCTGCACATTCTGATTTTGTTGTTTTGAGTATTTATTTCAAAACCTACAGCTAATAAGAATCTGCAGTAACAGTGACTAGAAGATCACGCTTCACCACATTTATTAACAACACAAGAAAAAGCACAGTGATGGAGTATTTTTCTCCACCACTGACATTTTAGACAGTCTTCCTAGTTCAATCTAGGAGTAAGATCGATCCTATCAAATCAAAAGTTCTAAAAAGAATTTCTTTAGCTAAGCTTATGATTCAGGCCAGTGTTTTAGATATAGACTAATGGATGGCAGATAATTTCCTGCAGATGAACCAGGACAAAAGCCTTAGGTACCAGTCCTAAAGCCAAAAGAGGAAAACTTATACCAAAATCACATGAACACAATGTGTAAAGACATCCTCTTTGACTCTGAGCTTGATTTCATTCCATGTATTAAAATATAACCAGAATATGTTCCCACACCTTATAAACAATGTCAGTCCTGACAAAATGCTGACAAAGACCAAGAGGGCAGGAGAACTTCACTCCATATTTAACACCACTACAGCGAGTTTCAGGATTGATTTTATGGTTCATTAGTGTCTAGGAAATGCCTATAGAATATCCTTCCTAATGAACACCGAGGTATCCCAGCTCCAGACTCCAGGTCATTCCAAAGATTCCAAAGAACTAATGCCCACAGTGAGGCATCTTTTTTTTTTTTAACACAATGACCCACATCTGTGGCAGCACACTGACCTATAAACCTTGTTTCAATAAACTGGAAGTTAGCAGAATTCATCTCCTTCAATTCAATGCTGCACTTTGGTCATGTTCCAGACTTTGGACTGCATGAGATGCATTTTTTTGCCCATGCCTAAAAATATCCAGAACGGGCAGTTTGGATGTCACCATGGGTAACAGTTGGTAACAGTAACTGTGGACCACAAAGTCATGCTGTTTTGTCAGCAAGTGGCAAACTGGCCGGGCAGCAAAAATCTGGATTGGAAATGCACCCACCTTCTCACTTGCCTCCAAACCTTCTGTCTTCTTTCCTACTGACTGGTTCTTTATGTGTCCAACCTCAAAGCTTTTTAAGCTAACTGTTATATGCTGACAAATATCCAATACATTGGGTGTTAATGGGGTGATTAAATATAGGGAAAACTATGGTAAGATGCCTTGAAAGTTGAGACGTCATCTGAAGTATAGCTCTGTCTATGGTGCTGAAATCCGTGCTATTTTCCAGGCTTTTGAATCAGGCATTGAAAATATATAGTATCCTTTAGTAAAGAAATTATTGTTACATATCAATTTTATAAAATGTGTCAAACATGAATGAACAAGTCCCTTTTCATAGACAGTCGTGAGGAATAACGTCTACTAATACTAGAGAGTCTTACCTTCAGAGATAAGAGGAAGTGGTGTCACATTTACAGAGTACAAAGGAGGCTTTGTGGAGATCGGATCTCAAACTCAGCTGGATTGGTTGGTTTTCAGCCTCTGGATTCAGATTAAAAAAATGTGTCCAGAAAGTTGGCCAAGTATTGAGCAGAGAATTCAGTAGGTCGGACTGGGAGGATGGACGGGTTGATTTAAGGACAACAAAAATGTAGATGTGTCCTTTCAGTAGGACTTCACTGTTTCTGGACCAGTTGCTCCGAGTGTGTTATGTCCCAATCCACATCCAGCAGAGACATCACTCCCTCCACATGATGTGAGCTCCTCCGACAATAACAACAGTGATGCTGAGGCTGGCAGTGAGTGACACATGCAGTTCCATCCAGCTCTCGTGTTGAGTTTAGAACAGAAGAGACTGATTCACACCGCCAAAAAATAAAAAAAATAAAATAAAATATACAGTCCTACAACAACAGCTTCAGCATCGACAGGAGAATCAGCGGCTCTGTGCATGTGCTGCAGGAGGAGGTGGGATGGTAGACGGAAACTCTCCTCATCTCCGTCAGAGAAGAATCGGTTCTTAGAAACCAGAGGTCCAGATCCAGGAGGTTTCAGTTCACTTCCCTTCTCTCTCTCTGTCTGTGTTTCAACGGTCCTCTCTCCCACTGTGCTTCTCACATTGCGTCCACCGTTTCCGGAAGGCAGATGTCAGTGTGTCGGCTGGTTATTCTGGCCGCGGAGGAATTAACGTCAAGATTTAGTTCTTATATCAGTTAAAAAAATAATTAAAAAAAAACTGTAAAAATACTGATACTTGAATGGCGACGTCCGCCGCCGCTGCGCGAAACCGAATCGCGTTTGGTTTCAGTGGAATCACAGCGAGAGGAGGAGGAGGAGGAGGAGGAGGGAGGAGGAAGGGATGTGAGAGAGAGAGGAGAGAGAGACAGATGGATGGTGGGGAGTAGGAAAAGGAATGAGATAAGAGAAAAAGGTTGAGAGAGGACAACAGGAGATGGACAGAGGGGAGGGAGCGGGTCTGCGTATAAGATCTAAAGTTATTCCGGATCATCTAGAATTGGCCGTTAATATTTTAACGAATTAATTCATCTGTCGATCCATATATGTTTCCATCCCATCAACCCATCCATCAATAACTGTTCCAGCTCTGTGCTCATTAACCTGACAACATCACCACTAACAAGGCGCTTTGGCCAAGAGGCAGTTACGTAGTGTGGAACTCCAGGGTTCTTCTCCTTGACCAGATCCAATCACACTGGCTCCCCCCAGTGGAAAGTTAATGAGATACTGGTACTGTGCAATTTGGGTGGCAGTCGAGGAGACTGGTTATGGATATGGATGGGGACAATTACTAGTAACCCGGTCTATTGTCCTGTGGTGTTACATGTGTTTACCTGACTGTGACTTCTGTAACACTGTAACACTTTATCTCTACCCAAACCGTACTTTACTCTGCTATACCCACCTTACCTCCTACTCCTTTACTTTACTTCACATTACATTGCTGTTAAAACAATGTCTTCACCTTCTGTCCAATTTGTCCTTATCTAATGATCTTATCTACCAAAATAAATGACCAAATTATATATACATTTGTTAATTCCAACCTCCATGCACAAATTGATGTTTGTACAAATAACTATCTAGTAACTTGGTAGCTGGTGGATGCAAAGCAGAAACCTTCACTACTTTCTGAACCAACAAGTTTCTTCTTCTTCTTGGTTTAGAGACACTATAGGGATAGGTAAAAGACAGGAGGCAGAGCTGGAGGTGGAGGAGTTAAAGAAGCTGTGATTCTCTTTAGTAGAGACAAGGATGGACAGGATGCAGGAATGAGGTCATTAGAGGGACAACACAGACAGGATGGTTTGCAGAAAAATCTAGAAAAGCCAGATTGACATGGTTTGGAAACCCATTGGGACAGTGAATACATCGGTAGAAGAATGATCCTAAAGATGGAGCTACCAGGTAGGAGACGAAGAGGAGATTGATGGATGCAGTTAGGGAGGACATGGAGGTAGTTAGAGTTAGAGTAGAAGAAGAAGAAGAAGAAGAAGAAGAAGAAGAAGTTTCCAAACCATGTCATCTGCCTTTTCTAGATTTTTCTCCAAACCTTCCTGTCTGTGTTGTCCCTCTAACCACCCCATTCCTGATCCTGTCCATCTTTGTCTCTACTAAAGAGAATCTCAGCATCTTTAACTCCTCTACCTCCAGCTCTGCCTCCTGTCTTCTAACTATCCCTAGTGTCTCTAAACCATACAGCATGGCTGGTCTCACAACTGTCCTGTAAACCCTTTCTATCACAAATCAATCCCGACACTTTCGTCCAGCAACCACCAAGCCACCATATGTTTTATTAAAAAAAAAGGTTTACATAGATAGAGCAATGTAAATTGCCGTAAAGATTGCAGAACCAACATCATCAATTTCATTTGTCCATCAAACAATGACAGAAAACTGGACTTCAGTCCAGACTTCTGTCAAGTCGTCCCACTGCTGCGCCTGATATGGAGACAGTCCACCTCCATCTCATGTTAGGTAGCTACAGTAGTTCGACTTTGTTCTACATTCAACTTTTGTTTATCTTCACTTCCACAGACGTACTGTAGCCTATCATGCTCTTCTACTGTGACAGTTAACCCTAGAAGTCAATCTGTCCTTTTGTCCTTTAGGAGCAGTTGCTGCAGAATTCATAAACAGAATCCCTGGACTGGCCATCATGGTATTTCATAGCTCCACCTCTGAGACAATGTGACGGCCCACTCTATATAGATGATTAAAAAATTAAACTCTAACCCTGGACTGACTAGTCAGTCCAGTCCAAGGTGGAAAAAACATACTGGCCTCTCTGTCTGGAACAGGACGTCCATTAAATTCTATTAGAACCAGCATCTCCGCTGTGCTGGAACAACCATTTGTCCCTGTTTGTACCCGTCTGATATCCTCTCTCCTCCGCCTGATGAATACACAATGTTGTCAGAATTCTTTCTTGGTAAATGACATTTTTTTTGTGTGTCCTCCAATTCTCTCCATCAGCCACGTCCCTCACTGACCCTCTACTCTAAATATTCAGCGCGCTCTCATTCTGTTGTGAGAGTTTCAGGCAACACTGGAAGCAGAGTTTTTATTGTGTTCATTATTCAAACATTCAGAGGTGAAGGTTGGTGCACTTGGAGGGTCAGTGCTGTTAAAATATTTAACAATGAGATGGTTGAATCGGCCACGACTCGTTTTTTCTCGACTTGTTTTATGACCAGTGTTACATGTGTGGATAACCTCATACTTGGGGTGTTGGAGGTTTATATATGGAGTGACACTTTTGAGGAACAGCAGCTAGGAAACGAGAGTAGGAAAAAAGGTTCTAAAATGTAATAAATGACAATTAATTAAAGTTATTGTGTGCTCTGCATCTTGATAGCCAGATTTGCAAAATAAATTTGTGGAAACCAAAATAAGGAATGTCTTTAGTTTAAGTACAATCTTCCTAAGGTTAGCAATATAGGAGTGTGTGTGGCACCAAAAGTTGGCCAAAAAAATAAAAAAGTAAAAAAAAATAAAAGGGAATGAGCAAAAAATTTAAAAAAAATATTGAAATTATTTTAGAGCTTTTAAAGCCAAATCTGAGGGGGTCATAGAGGAGGGAGTCTGATTTCATATGGACATATTTACGTGATTTTAGAAAAAAAAAAGAGGCCTGTATGTTCTCTTCTGTTCTTCACTCTAACCCTCTCCTCTCCTTTACTCGTCCCTGTCACTATCTCTGGTCTACAACACAACACTGTTGACTTGACTTGTTCTCAGTTGTGTTCGGTGGCTGGTCAGGAGCAGAGGCACAATTGAAACCAATGAAAGAAAAAAATAAAATATATATTTCCATGACTGGTGAAATGGATATTGTTTACTCGCTGAAAAACGGGATAAGCCGTAAGGAGAAGAAGATACATTTCCATGATTAGCCCCTATGGGTTGAGACAGCAGCACCACACATGACAAGGATAATTGAGATTGACATCCACCAGAGACATGGAAAGACACACAGATCTGTGCCCCAGAGACAAACTGTCTTTATCACATTAACCCATACAGGACCATTCTCTGTCCTTTTCTGGTTACTGCTTTTTGACCATAGTAAATGGCAAAAAGAAAAATCCAACAACAACAGCCTAACGTATGTGTCATAAGTCCAAGGGGTCTAAAGACCGTGTCTCTAACAGTGACGTGCAGAGAGCTTCATGATTGGTCACCGATGTCATCAGTATGGAGTATAATGAAGTATTTTCTTAGGATAAATTCACAACAAAATAGCTCAATGTTCAATATAACACATTTTATATTCACATAACTGTAAATCCATGAATTTATATGCCGGAGGTTTCATTTTATTTGAGGGTATTTATACGGCACACCCTAAACACTGGACATTTAATTGGTTCGCAGCTAATTCAACATTTGATTGGTAACACAGATATTCTGTTGAAAAAACAAACCCCCTCTTTTTATTGTCTAATCCTTACTTAGAATAGACCAAGTCCATGTGTTTAGAGTCCATGCCCATTTTGAAAAAAAGTATGAATAACTTGTCAGAATTATTATCAGAGGAGAAAGTCGCCCCTGATCAGTTTTAATCGTTCTGGGCCAAAAAGCTGAGAAACTAGAGGAATGTTATTCTTCGGTCAACGAAGTTAATCTATACAGTTCCACGAGATCTCGCAGTTTTACACGGTCCCTCTGCCAGAGGCAACAGGACTGGTGGCCTCTGAGTGCAGGTCTGTGCAGTGGTTTTCCGACCGCTCAGCACAAAACATGAATACACATACACACATACAGCTGTTGATAAATACACATAAACCCTTTGTATTATATTCAACATTTAAAATATTTTAATTTAATTCATATGGTTAAAGTGTTTAACATGTTATTAAAATGTTTTATAACAGTGTTATTAAACATTTTAATAGCGACATCTCTGAAGTTGACATCTCTTCTTCAGGGATTTTTAAAAACAATTCCAAAAATGGTAAAGTAATAAAATGACATTAAACTCACTAAATCTAAGCCTTTAATTTATTTTTTGTTTATTATTTCATATTTTCTGTCATGACAGTGGAGGCTCTGCCTCACTTTCCTCCTCTGACTGCACGTCACTGGTCTCATACATTACAAAGAACCGTGTTCTGATTGTGTAGTTTTTAAACTCTTATTCAGTTATATTGTCAGTAGATTGATACAGCATGTCAACCTCAACATGTTTTAGACTTTTCATTCAATATCCCACTCATTCAACGGATCCATGTACGATGCAGAATGTTGTAGATTCAACCTGGTTCAAAATCTTGGGCTGGGTTGTATTGCGTTGAGTTGTGGCCAGGTGGTTAAGGACGCAAACTTCGTCCGCAAGGCAACTGGTTTGAGTCCCCCATTACCGCCCAGTTACAACTGAGGTCCACTGAGCATGGTACCATTCCCACTCACAGCTCCCCAAATGCTCAAAGCTGCCCACTGTTCACTTTGGTGATGGGTTAAATACAGAGGTCACATTTCGTTGTGTTCTATGGTGTGAATCACAATGTCACAATGACAAGAGGTTTACTTCCTGAAATAGGAATCTTCCTTAAATAAAGTGTTCTCTAGTAGAGACGTGTAAATGACACAAAAAGTTATGTTGTACCAAAGAAGTAAAACATATAGACGTGTTGTGACAGACCCTCTTCTCTGTCTAATCTGATCTCATTGGGTTTATTTAACCTGCTCATAGCTGTAGAGGATGTTACCCAGGCTCGACTAATTGAAAAATTAGCCTCACTGCACAAACGGCTGCATTTCATCTGGGAATCATTAGTGGAGATTATCATATCAAAATTGAATCTGCTGCTGATGAAGACATGTCACGTGTCCAAGAGAGTGAGGAATTTCATAAAACCAACACGTCTCTGGGATTTTGGATACACAGCTCTTGCATAAGAAATGTTTCGCCCTTTATTTTTAGATTAAAAAAAAAAACTGTCCGTACATGTATTTTCTTTCTAAACATTCTGATTATGCTTCCCACCATCTGCTCTATAAATATATATGCCGATGTAGAATGTGTGTTTTTTAAATCATTGGCTCCAGGATTGGTGTGTTTGTGTGGGACGGTTATGTAAGAGAGAACGACTAAAAAAAGCAAGCGCTTGGATGCTGTTCAAGACAGAGATGTGAGAACAAGAAGAAAGAAAAGAAAGTGGAAAAGAACCTTTGCTGGTGAAAACTTTGTAAATGGCAAAACAAAACGGTTGTGCTATGCTCAGTGCAAATCAATGAAAACTGCAGAAACAATCAAAACTTTTTCTTTGTGGTTGTAACAATTTGGTTTCAACTGAGCAATTGTGTTTCTTCTTCTTCGTCTCCTTTCAGCTTGTCCCCTATTCAGGGGTTGCCACAGTGAGTCAACATTTTCCATCTCACCCTGTCCTCTGTATCCTCAACTGTAACTCCAACTACCTCCATGTCCTCCCTTCCAAGACAATTGTAGCACAGTAACACACACATATCTGTCAATAATGAGACTAAAAGAAATATGAGTACATTCTTTTTTATTGTTTATAATTATTGTTGATCTTGTTCCCTCTTATTTGATATCAAAACATAGTATTTTTCCTGCAAAATCTGATTGTCTCTGATATCTCTTAAATCTTAAATTAGATTTGAATAGATAGATTTCAATTGTTACACACAATTTATTTTGTAACATCCAAAGTTCAGCTTGGTTTATTTCACAAAAAGGTAAAATTAGCATCACAAGCATAAATGAAATTGCTCAACTGGTAAAAATGTTAAAAATGGTCCATATTCATTCATCTTCATCTGCTTGTTTGTTGCCAGGACTCATACTAAAGCATGTCACCATGACAGCATAATTAATAATTTTTTTTTTTTCTTTAAGATGAACCCAAGTAAAAAGCACTTTCATGCTACAACCTGTTGTCCAGACGGAAGGAACTGCGCTCATCATCTATGAATTTTTGGATCAACCACTGGCCTCACTGGAGGCAGCAACTGAATCTGTCCCACATACATACTGGGGTGCAGAGAACAATCATGCTGCGAAGTGAAAAAAACAGCTTCCAAGCTGCCTCGAGATGAGCAGACAATGGTTGTGGTGGCTCCAAAAGTCATCATACCAAGTCAGGAGACGACTTACTGGTGCTTCATTCAGTAGCTGGCCGAAAAAACATGCCCAGGAATCACACTGTTACTGGTATGAACACTTAATGGTAATGGTTAGAGTCGACAGCCAGTATTTTTAAAGGCAGTAGAGTGGGTGATAGTGGGTAAAAATAGAGTATCAAAAAGCAGCTATGTTTGCTTCATATGGCAGAAAAGGAAAGGCAAGCTTGAGCGCCAGGGTCATGGACGAAAGGAGGCGTCAACAGCAAACTAGCAGCTACACATGTGCAAGGGAGGTAAAATCTAGCATCAGTCAGAAAATCAATGAGCATTGGCCCGCCGGCACAGCTGCTCACATTAATGAATAGACAGAAAAAAGTTCTTATAGATTTCGCCAAAAGATGGCATTAAAGAAAAAACATATTTTGCCAGAAGGTGGCAGTGGACGCATGGCCTGTGTGATACAAAACAAAGGGCTATTAAATACATTTTACATTTTTTACCCTGTTCTCTGTATCTTCTACTCTAACTTCAACTACCTCTATGTCCTCCCTCACTTCAACCATCAATCTCCTCTTTGTCTCCTTCCTGGTAGCTCCATCACTAGGATCATTCTTCCACCAATGCATCTACTGTCCCTCCTCTGAACATGTCCAAACCATCTCAATCTAATGATTCTCTTCGGTGTAATCTGTTAAAACAAAATAAAAAGTAAATACTACCAGGCACCAATCACCAGCAACAGTTAATTTTAAGAGATGGACACACACAGAAAGACAACCACGAGTTAAGCAACTAAGAATACGTTTTTCTTTTTCATCCTCTTATCCGTTTACTCTCAGTCTCCACAACTGCCACCCAAATTACACTGCTCCATACTGTGAGCCTTGTCAAAGAATATTGGTCAAAAAGTGGGCCAGAATGGCAGAAATCACTATGGAAACTTTAACTCCAAACTGTACCTCAGGAGAAATTGTAACTTAATAAGTAAATCTAACATGCTCCAACAGCAACCTACTCAAATATCACCATGTTCACATTCAAACAACAATCACATGTTCAGTGTATAAACAGCAGGTGTTGCGATAGAGAAAAAAACAAATTTGGTTCCAGTGTCTGAGTCTTTCCTGAGAAAAAAAAAAAATCCTCCTACACCTATCACATTCAAACCAACAACACACCTCGTCTAATAGGGAGGAGGAACACAAATACACTATAATATAGGTTTACACCAGCACAGGATAAAACGAACCTACAAATAATTAACAAAAACACATAATTTTAACATTTCTGGCGTCCATCAGGGATCTAACATTGACATACTTCAGATTATTAAAGCATCTTCAAGGGCCATCACTTTGCAGAATCCAAACCACATACTGTAGCTCCTCTATTTCCTGAGTTCTCCACAGAGAGATAGACAAAGAAATGGTTGGCGAGGCTGACGCTGCCCCGGGCGCAGACGAGTGCAATTCCATTAATCAAAACTCTCCCTATATTAGTAGGAGCCGGCACCGTAGAAGAAGAGAGATCAGCCGTGACGCCCGGATTCTGCTGAAGGGATCAGCCACGTAGAGAGACTTAAAACGAAATTCTAAAAAGACTCTGAAAGAGACCATGAAAATACAGATACAAATACAAATACAGACGTTGTGTATTACAGTAAAATTACTTGAACCTGAACAGCTGCATCAGTGACTTTGTCGGGAGAATCCAAACACACCACATTTGGCGCAGCACCAAACTGGACAAATGACTGAATAGAGGCAGAATGAGGCATTGGGGACAATGTTGGGAGAAGTTAATCGGGGGGCTGGTTTAGGTGGCATTGGCTGAACAACCGCAGGGGGTGGTCAGTTTGCCAGAGGATCATGTGGCGGTTCATCCCAAGGAACCAGAAACGGGAAAAGTAAAGCCGGGGGTCCTACTATGAGGCCCCAGCTTGAACAGGATTCCATAACGAGAGTCACCTCTCCTGTCTTAACGGCCCCTGGCGCCAGGGATGCTGTCTCAGTCACACAGAGAGCCGCTCAGGCTCAAGGATCCAGGGTTGTATATATCAGGCTATTGTTGATTCAGGTTGTCAGCAGTCTATGATTCACAAGAACCTGATTCAACCCTGGGCTTTAAATAACTGGGCTATGGTAAAGATGAAGTATGGTCACGGGGATGTTCACCGGTAACACCCAGAGTGGCGCCACTCTGTGGTGTTAGGGACTCCGCATAGCCAGTGGCTCGGTGCACCCTTCTGTTCAGATCTGTTCCTCTGAGAATTTCCCACAGGAGCAGCCACGTGACAGCACTTTGGATGCCGTCTTGGAGCGGGTGGCCCAAATTGATGGTCAGCTGGTCAATGATCAGGGACAGGATATATAGAGTATGTCGCAAAACACTGCTGAATGTGCTCAGCTGTTGGTGCCGAGGAGCCATCAGAAGTTGAAACTCCAGGCGGATCATCGATGGCTGGACACATGGGCTGCCAGAAAACCTTAGACCCCATCACGGACCAATTTTACTGGCCTGGCTTTCAGGGAGATTTGTGCCGCTTTTGTGCGTCATGCCCTGAGTTCCAGAGGGTAAACCCACCCGCCACGCCAAGTGCACCACTGCGGCCACTGCCACTGAAAGAGGTTCCTTTGGAACAACTCGGAATGGACCTCATCGGGCCATTCCAACGTGCATGGGGGTACCGGTTTGTTCTCGTAGTGATAGACTACGCCACAAGATACCTGGAAGCTGTGGCACCAGTGACATCTCTGCAAGGGTGTTGCTGACGCGCTTTTCCGGATCATCTTACGGGTCTTAATCCAGAAGGAGATCCTGACAGATCAGGGAACGTCTTTTATGTTATGGCCCATGTTAGATTGGTGGAGTATACGTATGAGAACAGTACAACAGAGGTGAGGTGTGCTGTCCGAAGGACAGCAGATTTTAAGGTGGAGATGGGACTGCATTGAGAGTCGGCTCTGAGCTCCATATTGTTTGCTTCAGTGTTTGACAGAATGACAGATGAGGTCAGACAGGAGTCTCCACGGACACTGATGTTTGCAGATGACATTGTGATCTGCAGTGAGAGCAGGCAGCAGCTGGAAGAGAACCTAGAGAGGTGAAGGTTTGCACTAGAGAGAAGCGGAATGAAGGTCAGTTGTGGCAAGACAGGTGAAGGTGCAGAAGTTGGGATCAACTGTTCAGAGCAGTGGAGACTGTGGAAGAGAGGAGAAGAATAGAGTACAGGCAGGATGGAACAACTGGAGAAAAGAGTCAGGAGAGATCTGTGATAGAAGAGAGTCAGCTAAGGTGAAGGGAAAGGTTTACAGGACAGTTGTTACAGGACAGGACATGTTGAGCTCCTGTTAGAAGAACTAGGATGGACTGGATCAGGAAAGAGGTCATTTGAAAAACAAAGAAGGTTTGGAGAAAAAGCTAGAGAAGCCAGATTGAGATGGTTTAGACATATTTAGAGGAGGGACAGTGGATACATTGGTAGAAGAATGATCCTAGAGATGGAGCTACCAGGTAGGAGATTGATGGATGCAGTGAGGGAGGATATGGAGGTAGTTGGAGTTAAAGTTGAGGATATGGAGGACAGGGTGTGATGAAAAATGTTGACGCCTGAAAAAGGGACAAAATGAAAGGAGAAAAAGGAACCACAACAAACTTATCAAGATTTATTTTAATGTTGAAAAATCCTTGAGGGTTGGCATTTTTGTATCTGATGATACAACATCTGGAAAATGTTCATCTTCATATTTCCATATACAGTATAATGTCATTAGTACTTTTAGAGAAGCAAAACTTGGTGTGAACTCTTGTAGTAGAAGTAATAGTCAAAGCATTTGACTATGCTTTGACTACTTTGATTACTATATATGGAGGTCATATATACTTTATATATGGAGGTCATATACTACTTTGATTACTATATATGGAGGTCATATATAGTAATTACCAATAATGACAACACCATTTTCATCTCCACTGACTATATACTTTCAATGCATTGTAAACCTGTGTGGCCTTTAAAACAGGTGCAGACTTTTTATCACTGTAGTATATTCTGCTTGGAAAAAGGAAAAAACAGGTTGAATTTTGTTTGGCCTTGTGCACACCGGCAGTCCTGTCTCATCCAGAATACGCCTGCATCAAATCCCTACCCTGAGGCTACGTGACGCATGAGTTATGGAGCCTGGCCTTGTTTATACTCCCATCATGGTCATTCCCCCCCAAAGCAGAACATCTTTTACCTCAGTGGCTACTGCACCTCAAAGTGCACCCAGACAGTGAGTGAAGGCAGTCTATATTCTATATTTCAGTGCTGGCTGGAGATGATGACTCAAGGTGTCAGGAATCAGGATCCAGAAGTATACTGACTATCTTTAACATCACTGTCTATTCAGGTGAGGATGAGGAGAGGAGGCAAGGAGGTGGAGGTGGTGCTGGAGGACAAGTCCCTACTATTCAGCTGTTATTTTACTAATCAGGTCACCTACAGTAGGTCTCTCTATGTTAAATCCGCTGAGGCTGGAAAGTTTGGTCCATTGGGAATGGGGTGGTGGCTTTAAATTTCACAGTGACTGTTGATTGGAGTATTTAAGGTGAGTGGGAAACAAACTATTGGCCTTGATGGCTTACCCTACTGGTAATTGTTTGTGTTTTCTAAACTTGCTAACCACCAGTTGAGGCTAGAAACTTGTTGAAGACACCTGTTTTTGGGAAGTGGGAACGATTGTTTGGAGACACCACATTAAATTCACTGGAGCACCACCACACCGTTTGGGATCACACTATGGACAATTAACTCAATGATTATTCACTTTTCTTATGTTAATAAACTATGTCCTGCACCTGTGTTCAATCTATCTCGGAGGACGAAACTGTAACAGTTATATTCTTACATGTGTAAGTAGGTTAGTATATTGATCTAGATGTGAGTCAGCTGGCAGGGCTGTCAGCAAGTAGGACCAATAGTTAGTTGTGTAGACTGAAGGACATGTCTTCAATCCTCTAAGGGATTATCAGTGTATGGAGGACCATTCAACCCCACATAGAAAAAAATCCTTCATCTTAGGTTTCATTAATACATGAGCTATAGTAAAGTACCATAAATATATTTTTTAACATTGTCTGAAACAGTCTGATGCCTCTTTATCAGCATTTACAATAAACTAGTCTACTATGTCTAACCAAAAAATCATTAACATTATAAACTGGGCTTATTCAGCCCTCACCACAATAGACATAAAATTCACAAAAACAAAAAAATCCAAAAGTTATTGCTTGTATCTTTGTTTATCCAGAGCAATGTCCTGAACCTGGTCCTGAGGGGCACCTGGTTAGCTCCCATGGTCTACAAAAGGTGCCTG
This sequence comes from Paraplagusia blochii, assembly GCA_016785265.1. Taxonomy (NCBI): domain Eukaryota; kingdom Metazoa; phylum Chordata; class Actinopteri; order Pleuronectiformes; family Cynoglossidae; genus Paraplagusia; species Paraplagusia blochii. The sequence goes on from JAFBJS010005090.1 coordinate 213,825, forward strand.
CAGGACGTGTTCCAAAAGACAAAACTACATAGTCCAAAGAGGTTCAAATTCCACTATACCTTTCAATGATATTCTAATGGTCACATTCTTGTGTCCATCGGTGCGTTTTGGCACAAGGACACCCAAGGATCAACTTTGTAGTTGGTCACCTTACCTCCGACTGTATGTTGTGGACACTTGGGTAAAGAGAGGGGCTCAGCTGTCAACTGACCATCACCTGGTGCTGAGTTGGCTTGCTTTTGGTGGGCAAAACTGGACAGAACCGGCAGTCTCAAGCGTAACGTGAGGGTCTGTTGGGAACCCTTGTAAGGGACGCCTTTAACTCCTTCCTCCAAGAGAGCTTTGAACAGGTCCCGAGGAATTTTGGATAAATTGAGTCTAAATGGACCATCTAGTCCACCATGGAAGAAGCATCTACCCCAAGTTGTGGCCGTAAGGACTGAGGTACCTGTCTGGGTATACCAACTCCCAATGCTTCCCCCGCAACCCAGCTCCGGATAAGTGGAGGCAGATGGATGGATTGATGTTTGGTAAGTTTGCATCAAATAAGTAGCTTTTGTTTTACTGAGTGCCCTTGAAGTGGCTTAGATAAAAGGTGGGTGACCCCTTAACATTAACTGAAAACAAAGTTGTTGAGTGGATTATGCAAATAAATACGGTAGATAAATCCACAAGTAATGCATAATAGTGTTTTACTAGATAAACTTTACACATCCAATGTTCAGAGGGTCAGAGCTGCCATGACAGTGTTTTTAGCTCAGTCCTAAATAGTGGACGTGTACTTCAGGGCTAATGGGACATTTTCAGGTGCTCCTACTTGTAGAGGACTCAATTATAAATGGGCAAAATAAGAGGAAGAGTAAAAGGAGGTGTTTAATCTCTTTGTTACCTCCAAAATGACTTCTCTTGCAAAGATTAATGCTGCATGAGGTGAGATGGTGAGATGGCAGGGATGGATTAAAGAGAGGGATTAAACAGAATGAAGGAAGAGAAGCTAAATATACCAATGTAGAGAAGAGACACCTGGCAGGAGGGAAGGTTAGGAAATATTATCTACTATTTTCTTAGGATTCTGGAAGGCCTTTTGAGTCGGAATACTTTACTAAATTACATTCAAAATGCAATCCCGGCCAATCCCTGTTGATGACTATAATACTAGGATTCACATTGACCAATGTCACTGCACCTCTTTTTTCATCTTATGATTAATTATTGGGAATTCTGGCTCATTGTTTAACTTTAGGATATTTATGGTACTATAAATATTTATAAACTATATATTTTACCTTTTATTTTATTTCCCGCACTTGCCACACTTCCACACTCAAAACCACACAAGCAATGTTTCCAAAACTGTCAATATTTTTTTAGAGTTGCGTCTGCATAAAATTTGAAAAAGGCCCAACAACATAAAGGTGAAATGGATGAACTCCTTCATCAAAACAACTTTATTTACTTGGTTCTTTAATTCCAATTTATTTCAGATAAAGCCTCGACTTTCTATGGGGCAAACAGTTTTTTTACTACTGTTTTTGCTATTTGCCTTCCTTTAATTACCCAAGACTTTTTCTTGAAGTTGTAACTCATTTGGACATGATGCCCTAAGACAACTAGAAGGAATAAGGGTCTATCTTTTTGTGGAAAGCGTGAAGTCAACCATTTCATTGACAAGTCAAAGGGTGCAAAAGTAAATATCAACAGAAATGTAAGTTTTCACTTATTTCATCAAGACACCAACCCCAAACTAGGCCTGGTGGTTAAGGAAGCGGACTTGATTCCACAGGGCTACAGGTTCAAATCCACCAGCTGCCAGGTTGCCCCTGAGGTGCTCTGCACCATCCCGACCCACATAACGTCTTGTGGGCTCACCACCCACAAGAAGACTCAATATGGTGCACTGTGTTTCGGTTGGCGCCAGCTGCCCCTGTGACCCGGCAAGGGACAAACTGGAAAAGATGAACTAATGAATGAATGAACACCCAACTCCCGGAGTAAAATGGAGAGAAAAAAGCCAGTATACACCAGGAAAAGCAAGAAATCAGCCTGAAAAAGATTTTTCAAGCCAAAGGTCTTAACTTTGCCATCATCCGAACCCCTGGTGTGTCAACCTCCTCCCAGTACCTTAAAATGTTATCAGGAACAATAAGCTGAAGTGGAACAACTCTGATTAAAGGTAACAGCAACCCTGGCTAGATCCTCCAATATCACTCCTGAGGAGAAGAAAGCACTGACATCACCCCAAAGGCACCCGGATATCACCATTTTACCAGCCGACAAAGGAAGGTGTAGATGTGGTTAACAAACTTTTAGCTTCTCAAGTCCTTGTCGCACATTGAGCATTGAAAGATCTATTTCAAAATACAAGTCCTGCACAGGATATGGCACCACAACGAGTGGTCTGTCAGCCAGGCCATCTGGTCAACCGGAGTTCACCCTGAGCCGCATATGTGCATCATGGACCACTGGTGGTTGGACAGGACACGAGTTTCATTATACATCCCACTAGGTGTAACATATGGAAAAGCCTTACATATGTGATCATTCAGAGTTACTGTGAAACAAGATGATACTGAATGATATACAATGTACAGACAGCAGAGTGGTTACGGATAAGACAGAGAGAGAGGAGGATGGAGAGAGAAGAGACTAATGAGTGATGAGTGGAGCAGAGGGCAGAGAGTCAACTCTGTTCACACAGCAGTGCAGCCATTAAAATGTCACCCAGACAAGACCAGCAACCAGCAGGGAACGGAACATAGCACAAACAATCTGAGCATGAATGCTGCACACACACACACTCACCAACACACACACACCCTCCCACATAGCTGGGAGAAGATGCTGGGTACAATCAACGGTGGGCTGAACAATTCAAGGCAACATTGCACGTGTGCTTGGACCAGGGGCTGGACCAGTGATTCAGGCTCCAAAAATAACACTTTTGATTAAGCTCCAATAATAATAATACCAAAGCCAAGTTCTACACCTGATCATTCATTCACTGATTTCAGTTCCATAGTGTAGGGGTTAGCACACCTGCCCTTCAAACAAAGTGAGCAAAGATTCCTGGGTTAGATTCCCAGAGGAACCACAAGACGGGCACAGGGACAGTCGATTAACTGCAGTTAATACACATGATGCTGTTGACAATAATTTTCCAAAATTTGGATAATAAAAGTATAACTTACTTCTTTTTCAAATGCATATGCTGTTGATGCTGTAAACCTTATTGGTTTTCTGCTTTTTTTTTAATTCCTTTTCTTCTTTTCCTTTGGCTTGTCCCTTTTTGTCAGGGGTTGCCACAGCAAAGTCAACAATTTCCATCTCCAACTGTCCTGTCTAGCTGCCACTCTGACTCCAACTACGTCCATGTCCTCCCTCACTGCATCCATCAATCTTCTCTTTGTCTCCTAATTCCTGATCCTGTCCATCCTTGTCATCCCTAAAGAGAATCTCAGCATCTTTAACTCTGCCTCCTGTTTTCTACCTATTCATATTATCTCTAAACCATTTTTTTATTTCAATGGTTAAATGTGGGGTTTTTTTATTTTACTGATGATCACAACAGTGACAGCTCTGTAAATGGTACAAATAAACTAAAATGTCCAAAATATTTTTGCACAGTTCAAAAATAAACTGTTAAGACAGATACTCTGTCAAAATTCAAGTATTTTTCTTAACAGTTTATTATTGAATACAATGTTCCCCTATGGCAATTTTCCCCAAAGGCCTGAGGACCAAATGTTGCTTGATATGAAACATCTACTAGAATTGGCCAGCCAAATAAAGCCCCTATTTACTGCCTAGATTTGTGGTGTAATTAATGTGCCTGTGTGTGTTCTGGAGAAATATATGTCCAATGTGCCAAATGTATGCGCTATATTATAGCATTTTTGTTGTTGACCTGTGACTGCAGAGACTACAAATCAGATTTTTTCACAACAGCCCCCCCCAATCTCCCATGTATAGTGGAAGTGTCCTGCAACCACCAATTAGTTTCACTGGCATGCTAATTAAATGCATTTTCATCTGTGGCTCAGAGGATGGAAGAGAACACACAAGCCACTCTTTGTGGAAATCCCATAATTCCTCCTGCTATAAATTGTCTTTTTAATACAACAAATCCAACAAAGCAGCTTTCTGGGAGTAAAAAAAAGCTGCCAGTATGTGAGGAAGCAACGGTGTGTTATAGTAACTAAACACTCCAGAGATGTTCCTGGGAAGGCCACACAAATATACAGTGTATGACAAATAAAATTTAAAGTAACAGCTAATAATATATAGGAATAATATTTGTCATTATGATGATCACAAAGACATTTCCATAAAAGCCACAATTTTCTTCCAAGCATTAAAAGACATCCATTTGCTTCCTAAGACCAATACACTGGAGATTAGATTCCCTACACATCCTTAAATATGGTGGAAACAATGAGGAGCTGAGAGACAAAAGGAAGCTGAGAGGAGACGGGTTCCGTTTGTCTTCCAACGTGCTGCCGACACAGGACCTGAGATTCCTGAAAGTCACTACTGTCTTATAAGTTTGTGATTTTATCATCTATTTGCCTGCTTGAAGCACAGTTTAGCTTATGCCAGATGAATAATATGGAGCCAGAATTGTCTCAAAAAGAACACACTCGTAAGCACGGATATTCTGAGAACAATACACTTGTAAGCACGGATCCGCAAATGTATTCTGAGAACACACAAACAATGCTTCACACATCAAAATACGTTTGTGAGTTCTTCAAACTACATTTGCGAATTGTCGTACATGCATGCAAATCGCGCTTTTAATTTGTGAAGCTGTGCGCAAACGATTTTTTATTTTTGAGACTCTTCTTTCGCCGACCAGAATTGCAGTCCGTCACCAGCCAATCAGAAGTCTCGCTCATTTGCAGCCAATCACACGGCAGTGGCCCCCGCGAGGGTCCGTCCGTGACGTCACTAAACCGCAAAGAACTCAAACGTATTTTGATGTGTGAAGCGTTGTCTGTGTGTTCTCAGAATACGTTTGCAGATCCGTGCTTACAAGTGCGTTGTTCTCACAGTATCCATGCTTACGTGTGTGTTCTTTTTGAGACTATTCTGGCTCCATAGATGAAACCAGTGGTGGGTCATACATTTCAAACATAGGCCTTTAGTGACGTCATAATGTATAGCCTTGCCATACATTACAGTCCGATCTGTTTGTAGTCCGAGAAAATCCACCAAAATGATGACTCCTAGAAAAGCTTATCCAATCACAGAACACGACCATGTTGCTTTTAAGGTAGGGCCAGCTAGATGCCACTGACGTCGCAATTTGGCTTGTTCTGAGCGCTTGAAACTGAACGGGCTGTGTCCATTCACTTACAGTGGGCGGAGCCATCACTTTTGATTTTGAAGGTTCTGGCAGATTTCATGGAACCCTACAACACTAGCCAGCTAAGGTGAAGGGAAAGGTTTACAGGACAGTGGTGAGACCAGCCATGATGTATGGACTAGAGACACTAGGAATAGGTAGAAGACAGGAGGCAGAGCTGGAGGTGGCAGAGTTAAAGATGCTAAGATTCTCTTTGGGGGTGACAAGGATGGACAGGATCAGGAACGAGGTAATCTGGGGGACAACACAGACAGGACGGTTTGGAGAAAAAGCTAGAGAAGCCAGATTAAGATGGTTTGGACATGTTCAGAGGAGGGACAGTGGTTATATTGGGAGAAGAATGATAGACATG
>JAFBJS010005090.1:222915-249217 GCA_016785265.1 Paraplagusia blochii
GCAGGTTCATTCATATGTGTCTGTCACCCATCAGTTGACTGATGGATTGATTATTGGGTTACAGTCTCAGAGCTTAATATGTCAGTGAAGCCAAATCTGTCCCTGCTGAGACTTGACGTTCATGTTGTGCACACTTCAAAGGAACATGACAGACAAGAATGTATTTTTAAAACTTCGATCAGAAACTCCCTCCTAACTTGTCTTTGTATTATCTAACATTGTCTTTAACATATTTAGTTAAGTTTGAGTCTGTACCTCATCAGAACAAACATCACTAACATTTTGGTTCTTGTCAAGCTCTTTTTTTTTTAGACAAAGTTGCAGCATGACTTGGACTATTTGTGTTTTAAAAGGACAATGTCATGCCCCAAAAATAAAAACTGAAGTTTGTTGATTTCTAAAGACATCCCATAAGCACCGTCTACTCTACTGAGGTCATAACACTGTGCTCCAACTGCATTGAGCTCCACCAATTTCTGCTTGAGGCTCTCCTCTGCAGCCTTGCTTCATGTTAGCTCGCCTTTCACTGTGATAGGCAGCAGTGAAATCCAATTTCTGCATTTTGAATGACACAAATAAAAGAGTAAAACTTCTACAGCTCTAATATCAGGACCAATGAATCTGCAGCTGTTTTATTTTCAGATTTTAAATGTTAAGCTCTGACCCTTATCAATCTCACTCTTCTCTTTATTCTGATCAATTTATTTTTGTATAAATCCAGTGGGTTTGTCTGTTGGTGTCTGTGTGTTCCCATGTGTGTCTGCTATCACCAGCAGCCAGACTGACCTGGTTTCTTCTTGACATCTGCAGTGAAGTCAGGTGAGATAAAACTTGCTAAAGTCGGATACGTCAAACAGAGCCCCACCATGTCAACTTGACAGACACCCCGTCTTTATCTGGACTGGAAAATAAAAATTGGAAATTAAAAAAATAAAAACATTTGTCCAATTCGACCAACTTTTTTCTATGGCTGTCATTAATTGCAGAATAAATTGCTACATTTTGGTGTCGAGGAAAACAAGGTTGGACCCAAACGCAGCACTGCGAGACTGTTCTTTGATTTTCAAGACTTTTATTAAAGTACAACAACAAAACCTGTCATTAACTAAACATATACTTCTTACAAAAAACTTCTTAATTGGTTTGGCTTTATCAGCTAAATTCTAACCAATCAGTTCAAAACATTACAAGACAATACCTGGCAAGACATTTCCCCAACACGACATCTCAAGACAACAAGGACTGATTGAGGGGGAGGGATATGTATGGTGGCACCAGGTGACACGAGTGAGACTAATTACAAAGACACAGGTGACTGTGCTTACACTGATTAACCCAGCACCACACAACAGCAGGGAAAGGGAAGGAGACAGACAAACCTCACAATTAATAACATCCACCATTGTCTAAGTCCCCCCCAAAATTCCCAAGGCATTCCAAGCCAAACAAGTGATATAGTCCCACGGGTGTGATCTTGATCTTAGTGGGACAGGAACTCAGGGACAGAGGAGACCACAAGGTATATGCCCAAGCCACCACAGCCGACTCCTCAATGTGGAGAAACAGCAACTCTACTTTGAGGGCTTGCCAGGTGACAGAACTCGACACTCCATATCTAAGTGAGCACACTGACACACAAAAGATAGCTTACTTTGGTTGATTCTATCTGGGATCTTGTTGTTTTCTTCTTCTTCTTAGAACTCTATTAATGCTTCGGCAGTATCCTTCGGGAAATTATGCCTCTACATCTAACCCATCACCGTAGTGAGCAAGGGGCTGCTGGCTGAGTCAGCGCCCGGAGAGCAGTGTGGGGGGGGCCGTGCTCAGGGCACCTCAATACTAACTTGGTGAAAGGGGAATTTGAACCGAGGACTTTACCCACTAGGCCACCAACTGCCCCCAACTTTGTTCATGACCCAAAATTCATGAACATGGAAGAGCGTAGAAACAACTTGTCATCATGACCCCAAGATTCTAGTGCTCCTACCTTTTTCTTGTCGATAACCAGGGCTTTTGTCTTGGGGGTATGCCTACAAATTCTCCCCTTAAATATTTTAAAGAGAACTGCTGATGTAAGACAGCCCTTGCCTTACTACTGCACAAAGCCATGGTTCCTGTGATGTGAGGTGCCTGCTTCTGTTTCCCCTTTTAAGAGTTAAAGCAATTTCCCAACTGTGGGACAAATAAAGGTTTTCTTAATTTTATGAAGGCACTGTTAATGAAGGGATTGTTGCTACTGTAAAAAGAAAAAACAACTGGAAAGCTAACTGTCAATGCTTTAACTGTATAAAGTACAAAACCAGAAAGGCTTCAGGGGGCACTGTTGTCTCTTTGTTGGTTGGTAAACACCACTTGAAAATTAAACATTACTCTGCGAAGTGTGTGGGCAACGGTTTCTCTGTATAAATAAGTTGGGGCTTCCTGGGACTGTAGAGACGACATTGCTTCAGGCATATATGGAGTAAGTAAGTAAAGTAAAGGATGAGAAGCTGGCAAGCATTGCTAAGAGTATCCTGAGGAATACAAAATCCCCATCTATGATATTAAAAATGAAATGATTGAAACATTGGAGATATGTTGCTTGGAGAGAATATGAAAATGCAGAGTCTGTGAGGTTGGGCCCCAAAAGTGAAGGGACGAGAGACATCCCATGCTATTCCAGTAGCATCTACAGCAAATCTGGGCAAAGGAAGGTAATGCCTGTTTGGCATTATATTTCAAGCCTGCCAGACTTGTCCAAATTATATTTTTGATTTAGATTGTTGTTATCCTTCTACTTTTTCCCTACAAAGCCAACATTTTCTTTATACTATAGATAGTGTAAAGAGACTAAAGCATTTTATCTTTACACATTATTTATCTTAGTTCACTGAAATACTCAATCTTTCTGATCCTGACCTGGCCCTTGACTCGGATTTTAGTGCCAGCTGTGGCCCACGAGTCAAAATAATTGCCCAGGCTGGATCAACAGGGTTACTTGACTTGCATTCACTTGCAGAGGACATCTCGCTACAGTGCTGTCAACATACTTTGTCCCCACTTACAAATGCATCCTTGCATAATGCATCTATAATGAGGTGGCTCTCAACAAACATAGCCTACTGTTATCAGTATTGAAAGGACACTAAGTGATGTTCATTAGCAACCCTGAGGGGTGGAAGAGGGCAATAAAAAAAAAAAAATGGGGACGCAAATGCATCCTTGATTCGACCACCTGTGCACTGACGTGAAGCGGACGTGCAAATATTCTGCGAGCATTTGTGTAAACCATATGAAAGAACCCAACCAGACAACAAGGCTTGCGTCTCTTTTTTCCCTCACCGTGAACATGGGGGTGTGTCTGTGAAGGTGGAGCTTTGTGGGCCAATGACCAGGACTGTAGTATGGTAAACACCAAACAGAGCCTACATGGATGACCTGACAAGACATCAATAGTTCCTGACTCTACAGAAAAAAATAATTGTCTAGGACACCCTGCTAAGTCCTGCAAACCTTGACACATGGAGAGAGTGAGACATCTCCCACAACCTTTCTACCCTCCTAACAGGCATTAAGCTAAATGTCTGTTGCCAAACCTCCCACACTGAGTTATTTATACATTTATCATCTGTACATCCAATGAGGCAAAAACATGGCGAGCAGTGTCTGTCAGAGATGACGTCTAGTCAAAGCACAGGGACAGCCCATCGCCCGCTGTAATTACCTGATCCATAATGCGTTCTATCATAGTTGCAGGTAAGTGCTGCTGTAAATTAGGATACGCACATTTTTCAAATCCCAATTAGAATTTTACAAGTGATTTTTTCTTTCTTCCCTTCTTGACCTTACAAACCCCTGCCTTTATCCTGGGCTCTCTAGCAGAAATGAGGCCAGTTGCTAGGTGATGGCCATCCATGAGTGATTAGCAGGAGGTAATGGCTCTTTTGCAAAGGGGCGATCAAAATCAGCTTAGAGAGTCTGTGTGTGTGTGCTTTAATCACTCTGTTTCCTTTAACCTGCATGTCTGGAGGTACATTTTCAATACACAATTCCCAAAGTAGCTTGTACCAGACATTATCAGACTGATATAAAAAACAGAAATAATCCATCAATCTATCCATCCTTGTTATACGGTGTCATGGGGGGCAGCAATCTCCACGACCACCGCCCCAATCACACTACACTGTGTCCGCTCCTCATGAACACTCATGCAGGTGGCAAGACCTGGAAGGCGCCAACCGCCTTAACTGAAATTGTATCTTGCACAGGATGTGATGGCTTTTCCCCTCAATGACATTGCGTCTGGTAAGCACCACAAAATAGTAAAAATACACTTCTCTATTCTCAATTCTCAGAGAATTCACAGAAAGTTCTGGATCATGTCACAACAGGTGTTTAGAGACATCAAGCCGCTGGAAGCAGCGTTTTGCAATTGTGTGCCCCTTTTTTCGGGCTGCTGGCCCTATGACATGGTTACAGAAGAATGAATGCATGAATTTTCTATAACATATATAGAAGGACAAATCTATGAGTGTGAAACTTTCATCTCAAATCAATATCGGGGTACGCTGAAAAGTTACTGATGAGAATTCCTACCAAAAATGAAAAAAAAATTGAAAAAATGAAAAATTAACCGAGCCGGAGCATCAGGATAAAAATGAAAGCCTAAATCCAAACATGGAGAAGTGAGATGAACCAAGTAATCACTACCAAATTAAATCATTTATAAAAAATGAATCTGGTAAAACATGTTGTTTTTTTAAATAACATTTTAGCCTGAGGAATAAATAAAGTTCTATAAATAAATAAAAAAAAAGACTTAAGTTAGGACCGGGAGAATGCTGGATTCACATTAACTGAGATGGTGTGTAAAGTCATGCGTCAATGAAAAAATGCTTTTTGTATTTATACCATATACAGGGTTAAAATTAATCAAATTACAAACCATTTATATAATTTGGACAAGTTTTGCGGGCCGTAATACTAAGATTAACTGGCTGCATCAGGCCCCGGGGCCTTAGTTTGCCCATGCCTGTACTAAGAGCATCAACAGGAACAGGAACAGCCAGATCTCACAGTTACAGCACACTTACACAGGCTAGCACTTTGTTGTTTAGGACTCCGAAGCAGGAAATATGTAACTAGAAATGCATACATATGATGAATAAATTGAATAATTGATTCATCATGGGATCTGAGGAAACAGTCTTTCTCATAGTTCTTTCACAATGTGCCAGGAACTGGGCGTGAAACAGCAGGGAAAATTACAAGAAATAGAAGAAATGAGAGATTTAATGAATCACTGTCTGCATCATTGGTATTTTGCCACAGGGTGAGGGTCTCTTCATGAAACCAGTGACTCACGTGTTATTCGCCAACTCAGTCTCATATTTTTAATTATTATTATTCATTTAATTGAAAAATTTAAGTTTCTGAATAAAACCCAAAGCATTTGGAGGTTCATTGGCTCAATAACTTAACTGTAAGCTTGTTAGGACATCATACCTGACAAAGATTCCCAAAGGTGGTAGTTATGTTACTTCATTTTCAAGATGAACCAGGTAAATTTGAGATAATTTTGCCAATCTTGCTTTCATAAATTCTGGGCTATTTTTACTTAGTAACTAAGCTGCACTAGAAGATCTGACCTTTGTCACTTTACACAATATATATTATTTATTACCACCAAACTGGTATACTTAAAAACACTATAAAATTAATATAATTATGTTCTTTTCACTTTTTCATCTAAAACATGCAGTTGACAGGAAACCAAGAAAATATGGAAAGAAAGTAACAACCTTTGTGAAGGTTACAGCTCCATATATATTTTTTTCTGTGACTGTAAAAGACTGTAAATGAAAAAGTTTCCAGGCAAAATTATTATTAAAATCCCTCCTCATATTCCGACCGGCTATTGGTTCATCAAAAGGAAAAATAAAACAGAGTAGTTTTTGGCACAGGATTCTTGGCCCCTTTCTCTTATTCGCTGGTTGTTGTCAGTCAGTGAGTGATGGAAACGCTTGAAATAGAAAAAACCAGAGATGTTCACAAGTCACTTTTCCAAGTCCAAGTCAAGTCTCGAGTCTTTATGCGTGAGTCCAAGTCACAAGTCTTGTTTTTGCCATTTAAGTGTGACTCGAGTCCGAGTCTCAGACTCGATACACACAGGCTTGCCGCTAAAGTAGTGGCCTGAAGTATAAAATAAACTGGGGAACTATAAAACTAGCCAACAGACTATAACTGTGGCTGAATTAGTTTGCTAACGGTAACATTATCTTTCTACACAGCCCAGTTTCCCTTTGCCCACTGACCTATCCTTGTGTGTTCTGAGGTGCCTGAGAAAGTTGGACAATGTTGATTCAGCATCATTTATCTTAACTTAATTTAGCCACACTCCTTACAGGTAGCCACCCGCTTAAGCCCGGCGCACACGGGGAGGATTCGGCGCGCGCCGAATGCTCAGCGCCATCCGCGCGCCCTGATAGTACACACGCACACGATGAGAATTCGGCTCACGTCTCACTAGTAATTAGTTGATTTAATTTTAATGTTTTCTTATTTCCACAGCTTATTTCTGTGGAAATTTTAGGGATAATGAAAACAAAATGATGTAAAATGTGACAAAGTGAATATACATTTTTCAATTCACACAAAATAAAACATGGAGAAGTGAAACACCAAATACTACTAGTATATTTTTCAGCAATCATATATATATTCATAGTCAACTATGTATAATTGACTATTCCTTCCATGTAATTTGCCCATAAAAAATGTTTATCATGATATAGATTTAGGACAGGAAATTACATTCGTGGCAATTTCTTTTATCGCCTCTTCCCTCTTGTCCTTGTCTTTAAAATCGCTGAGACGAATGTCGAACAGGCAAGGATGGTCTTGCCAAAGATCTACGAATTTATCTTCTCATAGTCTTCTCTATAGTCTCATTCAACAAGACGCTGCGGGCTGCCATATTATTGCGTCTTTGTAATAACGCATGCGCACAAATCATTTGTAGTGAGAAAGATGCTCACAAAATCGAGCACGATCGATATTTTGCTCACGGCCTCAAGTGACCCAATGCTCACGTAAATTTGCGCACACACATGGTGAGAATCTGGCGCTGAGCAATCGGCGCGCGCCGAATCCTCCCTGTGTGCGCCGGGCTTTACTAGATGTCTGCGCAATGTTTTTATAAGCAAATGCAATGACAAAAGGAATCGCTCCAGTGTGGCTTACCGCCGCCATGGTCACTGTGATACAAAACCTAAACTTGAGGCAGCACGCATGCGTTACAAACCTTAGCGCGCCAAATGGGAGTAAACTACTTCTGCCTGCGATTTTTCCATTGCGCCTGGAAACGCATCGGAAAAAGTGAAATAAGTTAAATGATAAAATAGATTTTTCCTTGATTATGGACTTTATTCACGACTCACGAGTCATAACACCGAAGTCCGAGTTAAGTCTCGAGTCTTACACGGCAAGTCTCAAGTCACCAGTCTTTGTTTGTGCGACCCAAGTGCGACTGGAGTACAATTCTCAGACTCGAGTCCCCATGTCTGGAAAATTCTTGAGATTTTTGTTGAATAGACAGACAAACATGGGACGGAGTTCACTATTTGGTGTAACCTGAAAATGTGATACCAAAAAAAAAAATTAACATTCAGACAGAGCTATGAAAAAATAACTACATTCAGGTAGAAAAAGTAAGCCAGCTCTTTACCACAGCCTCCTCCAAGCAACGTGTTTCGTTGCCAGTGTCAACCTTAAAATCCAAACTCACTCTGAAACATAGTCACAGTGAGATGAATCCCTGTGTCAAAGATTTTGTTGTTGCTTCAGTAAATGCATGTTTCATTTGCATAAAAGCTGAACAAACTACACGCTCTGACACTTTTTGTTATGTGATCTTCAGAGTTTTTCTCTTCCTGTCATTTTTACTTGATCTGTGTTCACAGCTACTACTGAACATCCAAACCTCATGAGCCTGAGATGACTATAAATGTCTGAGTACCGGAGCAAAAAATTGCATCAACTATTGAAAATAAAGGTTTTATGAGCCTCCAAATAAAGTAGAGGCATTTGGCAAAGCATGCTTCTTTCAAATTCCCTTGTTGTTCTTTATCCGTTGTTGAGGTTTAGTAGATCAACTAATGGTTTATTTATTTATTTATTTATTTTTTTCATTTAATGTAATTCAAACCAGTGTTTTTATCAATTTCATCTGTATGGAAAGAATCAAAATGAAACAGGAGGACAATGGATCATGATAAGCTGTGATCTTACATTTCGATTCTGATTCTTGATTCTGCTTGTAATTAATTATGCCTGCAAGAAGGTATGGTATGCAATATGATTTGGGTGACAGTTGAGGCGACTGCTGTCCCGTGACCTAGTGACGGGAAAGAGGATGAAAATGAATTGACGATTGTCATAAATAGTGATAAATCAACATTGCGAACTATGGCAAAAAGCATTTAACGGTTGGTGGCCAAGCATTTAAGGAAGTGGATTTGGTTTCCAAAGGTCACCAGTTTGAATCCCCCTACTGCCAAGTTACCGCTGAGGTGCCCTGAGCATCTCGTCCCCACTCACTGCTCCCTGGGCCAACTGCTCACTTTTTTTTCTGTGGCAGTTGGTGGCCTAATGGTTAAGGAAGCGGATTTGGGTCCGCAAGGGCCCGGGTTCTACCACCAAGTTACTGCTGAGGTGCCCTGAGCATGGTCCCCACAAACACTGCTCCCCAGGCACTAGCTCAACCAGCAGCATTCACTACGGTGATGGGTTAAATGCAAAGGCACCATTTCCTGAATGATACTCCCTAGTGATTAATATAGTTCTAATTTACTTTTTTATTTTATTTTAAGGAAATTTAAGCTTTCTCAGCTGTTGATATGCTATTAAACTAGAAGCAACAACTCGGATTAGTTCCTCACTTGATACACTGGCGTTCTCAAGACTGCCTCGTCTTCTTCTTCTGCCGCTGCTGTTAGGCAGCCTTTTACAACCTTCATTACAAACTATGTCGCCTCGATATGTGAGAAAAAAGTCTTTGTCTTTGTCTGTTAAGAAAAAGGAAAGATTTGTTCAAGTGGAGACGATTAGCTTTAATAGCTCCACAGCCAGAAATTCAGGCTATTTTCTCTTTTCTACAGAGGAACAGAGACAGGGGCACAAGCTTCTTCACGGGGAAGGTGCTCATTACTGTGATTATGAGTGAAATGTAAGTACGCTGCAGAGTATGAGGTGGAAGTAGAGATAGGCAATTAAATCGCCATCATGGCAACAAACAGTCCAGAGTTATAAAACTCAGCAGTTTACTTTATATCTGGAAATAAGAAGTACATGGCTGCCAGGCAACAAACGCTTTCATAATAAAATGTATCTGCTGGTTATTCTGAAGACAACGTCCAGGTGTAGTTCTCATCTAAGTAATCTAAGTCAGAGGACGGATGGAGGGGACAGAGTCAGAAAGAGCGAGAGAGAGAGAGAGATGGAAGGTTGGAGGAAAAGAAAGGACAGATGAGAAATGAAAAAGGGGTTAGAGGACAGCGAGAGGGATGGACAGTATGTGTATGGAGGTTGTTGTGTAATAATAAGATAAAAAGTTATATTAGATCAATCTAGAATTTTCAATTCATTCTAAATTTAATCAAGTGTCATAGCCATACATCCATCATCTAAGTGAGCTATGGACTATATAATTACAGTAGTTGGGGCCTAGTGGTTAAGGAACTGGATTTGTGTCCATAGGGTTCCAGGTTTGAATCAAAAATTGCTTCCAAAGACATCACAGAGGTGCTCTGGACATGGCTCCATGGATCCCCAGGTCCTCAATGCTGCTGATGGGTAAATGCAGGGGTTAAATTCCATTGTGTGCAGCGGTGCATATCACTTTGACAAGGAGGTTGACAAGGAGGTTGCTTTTCCTTTTCACGTCCTGTATCCCGTTTTTCAGGGGTTGAGTCAACAATTTCCATCTCACCCTGTCCTCCGCATCCTCAACTCCAACTCCAATCACCTCCATGTCCTCTCTCACCGCATCCATAAATGTCCTCTTTGGCCTTCCTCTTCGTCTCTTACCTGGTAGCTCCATATCTAGCATTCGTCTCACAGTATAACCACTGTGCCTCCTCTGAACATGTCCAAACCATCTCAATCTGTCTTCTCTAGCTTTTTCTCCAAACCTTCCTGTCTGTGTTGTCCCTCTAATCACCTCATTCCTGATCCTGTCCATCCTTGTCACCCCCAAAGAAGAACTCAGCATCTTTAACTCCTCCACCTCCCGCTCTGCCTTCTGTCTTCTACCTATTTCTAGTGTCTCTAACCCATCCATCAAGGCTGGTCTCACAACTGTCCTGTAAACCTTACCATTCACCTTAGCTGACTCTCTTCTATCACAGATCACTCCTGAGACCTTTCTCCAGTTGTTCTGCTCTGCTCTGAACAGTTGAGCCTAAGAACCTAAACTCCTCCACCTTCTCCACCTCTGCTCCTTGTAACCTCACCATTCCGCTGTTACCCATTTCATTCACGCAGATGTACTCGGTCCTGCTACGACTGACCTTCATTCCCCTTCTCTCCAGTGCAAACCTCCACCTCTCTAGGTTCTCTTATACACATAAAGTAAACAACGTCAGAGTTGACTAATTATTAAAACAATGCACATAATCAAATGTGACTCCTACCTTTAACCTATCATCAAAATCCCGCCAACACACCCAGTAAATTGCCCTTGAATTGCGGAATGAACATGTCATTCTGCTGCACCTGTAGGGGAACTAGTCCACCTATTTTATCTTATTTTAGTTAGCCATAGTAGTAGTACTATTAGAAGTAGTTTACATTTGCTGTAGTTTTATATATTTCCCCAGAAGTGCTTTGGCGCCCCCCTAAGGAGGAGGCGAAACTGACACGTCCACAGATTTAAGGTAGCACTATCATTCTCCTCCCCATTATCACAGTAGTTCATAGCTCAATCTCTAAGAAGGTGTGACAGCCCACTCTATAGAGATGATTAAAAAAATCCAACCCCAGCACTTGGCCCATAATTCAGTCCAGGCCAAGGTGAATAAAACAAACTGCCTTTCCGTCTGGAACAGAACGTTCATCAAATTCTATTAGAACCAGCAACTTTGCTGTGCTGGAACATCCATTTGTCCCTGTATGTACCCGTCTTTCCACTGCCTGCTGAATACACAATGTCATCAGAATTCTTCCTTGGTAAATGACACTTTTTTTTGTGTCCTCACATTTTCAGCCCTGTCCCTCACTGAACCTCTACTCTTGATATTCAGTACAAACTCATTCAGTTGTAATAGTCTCCGGCAACATTACATGCAGACAGTGTGAGTGTTTAATGCATTTACTATTCAGATGTTCAGAGGTGGGTCCATTACTGGATCTCAGTCTTCATGACTGCCAACTTAATTACACTGCACGATGCTGTGAGCCTTCCTGCGGGTGGTGAGGCCCCTGAAAGTTATGTGGGTACAGAGCTTTGCACTTGAAGGGTTCGTCCCATAGTCAACCCTTCTTATGAGCAGTTAGGATTAGGGCTGGGTATTGATTAAAATTTTCTAAATCGATTCGATTCGATTCACAAGGGTTCGATTCGATTCAATTCACGATTCGTTTCCGTTTTTGATTCAGTTTTTGTCATATCAATTATAGTTCGGTACCAACGTTATTCTCAGAAGAATCAAAGCTAAAATTGAAACTTAATCCATTTGCTAATAAAAAAATGTATTTTTTTAACATTTATTTCCAAAACAAGTTTACTAAAGGCAGTCATATTAATCCATCATGCATTTTTTTATTTAGCATGACTTGACCCAAAATTACTAGGCAGACTCTAGTTTTAGATTTTAGATTTTAGTGCCATGTTGTATTTAGATTTGTTGTACATGCGAGTGTGTTAACTCGCACATAACCACGTAAATACGTAATCACCTGTGGGGCATGAGCTCACGTAAAGTTGAGTTGGGAAAAGAAGGAAAATAAAGATCGATTTTTGGTATATGAATCGATATCGTCCTATTAACAAAAAAAATCGATTAGAATCGGTTAATCTATTTTTTTAACCCAGCCCTAGTTAGGATGTCCTCAGATCTGCATCTTTTTAGCTTTTTCCAATAGAATGGATCTTTTAACAGCTTCAGCCAGTTCTGGCAGTTAAAGCTGGTTTAAAATGTTCTTAATGACTTCCTAAAAAGGGTTTACGTGTAAGCAACTGCTCTCTAAGTCCGGTTGCTTGCAACAAGATCCTTGTAATTTTTGAGCAACTGGACTTGAAAGTCTAGTTGCTGTTGCAGCGGCTTCCAGTGATGATGCGACTACAAGCAATGATGCAACTACCAGCAATGCACAGCCCCCATTGGTCAATCTACTATCCTATCTGATGAAACAAAGCAATGGTGGTGGAAAAAAAGAACCAGTGGTGCAAATGCAATTGGAACAAATAAACGGGATAGGTCACTAATTGCTAGGCAAGGCCAAAATCTCATACATGAACCTACGTTGCATGATGGAAAGAAATGTGAGTTGCCTATGAAACTCACATGCAGGTCTTCATTATGGAAACACCAGCAACAGTCATAATAAGACAAATATCGTGCTGGGCTGGGATACAATTAATATATTTGTATATATGGGGCGTAGTCTGGCACATACATGTGTGTTCTATCCACGTTGATTGAATGTAAGGAATGAAATTAAATTGTCGCTCTTTCCATCTCACTTCTTTCTCAAGATGAAAATGCTACGCATTGATACATGAGGCCCCTGGTTACGCCCTACCACACACACCTGATGTCCTGATCTCCATTGTAGAGTGTAGTAGAACATCGCTTTTCATTGTGTCATGTCATGCTTCTAGTTGGATGGATCTAATTGGATGATGGATGATATCAGAATTACATGCTCCTGAAATTAACCCCTCGCTCCCACACGCACAAACATCCATAGTTATTATAATATTTAATTAGATTTACACCATTTTTTAAATAACCTTCTTGTCAACATTGTATTATTTGCTTTTGAAGCTTCACACTTTTGTGTTACCATTTATTTTAATTATGAACTCGGTTCCTGTGTAATAACTGAAAATTATAATTGAAAAAATACGAAAGCAATTTTGTTGTTTTTTTGAGAGGTGGCTTCCATCTCTCTGCTCTGCACAACCTTGTAAAAGTAATAACCTTAATAACCTTATTCAGTGAACTAGATGTGTCGCTCCTGCCTTCCTTCTTGATTAGGTCTTTTGCAGCCTGGGGGTTGCAACTGAAAGATCCTTAATGCATTAGTGTCTTGTATTTGGCAACATGTGTTTACTCTGCCAAAATAAAGGTCTGAGAATAAGAATAAATAAGAGAATAAATAACAGAATAAATAGACTCAAACTCTTTTGTATGTAATCAAGGATTTTGTTTTACAAAGGGAATATTGGAAAAAAAAAAGAGGAAATAAAAGTTATAGTATCTACTGTAATTTATGGTCTGCCTTTAGCCTGGTATAACAATGATTCAGGGGAAATTTATATTTTTATTTATATCTGTATTGGTTATTATCAGTATTGGAAACACTGATAATGCAATAACAGACATCCCTTATAAACATGCTTTTTAAATGAAGGTCTGTATGTTCTCATTATTGTGAGAAGACTTCTGTTCTGTTTGCTGGCATGACAGAGGCACAAATGAAACTAAAGAAAGATGAAAGAGGGAAAGAAAAAAAAAAGAACATTTAGAAAAGTTGCCTCTTTTTGGCTTGGTGCATTAAGACCTTCCCCCACTACACACACAAACGAATGATAATTGATATTGACATGGCAACATAGAATAGACACGCAGAGCTGTGCCTCAGGGACAAAAGTCTTTATTACATTAACCTAAACAGAACCAACCTCTGTCCTTCTCTGGTTGCAGGTCAATTCCAAACACGTTTCTGTCTAAAAAAGAATGGTTTATTTAATGGATGGTTTATTTAAAAAGAAGCTTGGACATGAAGGTTTCTGGTATTTAAGCTCAGAGATGCTGATCACCTTGAAGAGACGGTCCTCAGACAACTGCAAATACAGTGGGTACAGAGAGTGTTCAGAAAAATTTTCACTACTAGATTCATTGCAGCCATTTGCTAAAATAAAAGTTCATTTGATTTCTTGTTCATATACACACAGCACCCCATCTTCACAGAAAAAAAACAGAAATATTGTTACAGGATATCAATGCAATAAAGTCAAGTACTGGGATATCCTGGAAGAAAAACTATTCCAGAGAACTTGGACTGGGATGAAGGTTCACCTTCCAACAAGACAATGACCCTAAGCACACAGCTAAAATAACAAAGTAGTGGCTTTTAAACCCAATTGAACATCTCTGGAGAGACCTGAAAATGGCTGTCCACCAACGTTCACCATCCAACATGAGGAAACTGGAGAGGCTCTGCAGGGAAGAATGGCAGGGAATTCCCAAACCCAGGAGTTAACAACTTTTTGCGTCATTCCCAAGAAGACCCATGGCTGTACTAGCTCAAAAGGATGCTTCTACTCAATACTGAGCAAAGGGTCTGAATCCTTATGACTGTGTGATATTTCTGTTTTGTTTTTTTTTTCATAAATTTGCAAACATTTCTTCATTTCTGTTTTTTCTGTCAAGCTGGGGTGCTGGGTGTACATTTATGAAAAATAAAATAAACTACTTGATGGCCAAAAAATGCATGTGCACTGAGCAGATTTGGGGCAGTAGTGTCCAAGTTGAGGACACCCCTCCAGACAAAGGTAAGGAAGGGTTCCAGGTTCGAATCTTCCAACTGCCAAGTTACCACTGATGTACACTGAGCATCAAGCTAATGCCCACTGTTCATGTTGGTGATAGATCAAATGCAGAGGTTTTGTTGTGTGCAGAAGTGAGGATCACAAATTCACAACGACAAGGAACTTCCCTTGCAGATGTGATGAACAAATGAGGATTTCTTTCTGTTAATTGGATGACGGATGAGATCAGAATTAATATCAACTTTGTATTATTTGATTTTTGAAGTTAACCCATTTTTGCATTACATTTTTTCTTAATTATGAACTTGGTTTCTGTGTTTCTAACTGAATAAAAAAAAAAGGAAAAATAACAAAGCATTTTGTTGTTTTTGAGATGAGCGCGCTGCTGTAAGCTGTTAAACAAGACGTGGATGTGTCACTCTTGCTCTCTTTCTTGATTAGGTCTTTTGCAGCCCCGGGGTTGCAGCTGAATGATGCCTAATGTGTTAGTGTCTTGTTTATGGCAACAGGTGTTTACACTGCCAGATAAGACGATCCTTAAGACGAATCACCAAAATAAACGGACTCAAAACCTTTTGCAATGAATTCAGAATTCAGTTTTTCAAAAGGCAACGTTAGAAAGTCAGAATGGACGATAAAGTTTGTTGGATTTGATTGTGATAATGTCCATTGTTGTATTTTAAATCAATTAGAGCCTGGCAGATGTGCAGAATCATGGTGGACCCCAGGGCTCAGAGGATACAATCCAATTTTCCTCAACTAACCTAATACCAATAGCTTAGAAAAAAATACAAACAACTGGGAAAGGGTGGAGTCTCTTTTAATTCGGCGGTGGGACAGAAGACAAAAAGAGACAAACTGTGTGTCCAGGGAACAGATGCACTGCCTTTAAGGATCTGGTGCAGAAGAAATATTAGGAGACTTTTTCAACAAGATCATTAACCCTGGTGATGAGATATTAAAGCAGTAAGAGGGAAAGTACAAAGAATTATGAGGATCTTCAACAGAAACCTTCGTCTTCAGGACGTCGTTCTTATATACTTCACCGGTCTCACTCTCCTCATGGTCATCATGGTGGCGTCGTACCAGGCACCTGGCAATGCCGTTAATGTGTCTGATTTTAAACCAAAGGTCTCTAGCCCTCTCCCCTATCTACCGATGCCTAACCAGGTCCCACTGGACCCACATGGGGTGCTTCAAATGGCCTGGAATGTCAGCTACGCCAACCAGGAGGTTTACATAAGTCTGAGGGCAGCAGAGCTCAAATACGGGGTAGTTCTAGGGATGTCGGACCGCGGGGAGCTGACCAACGCGGACCTGGTAGTGCTCTGGGATTCAGGAACAAAGAGCTACTTTGGGGTGAGCCACTTAAAAACTCTTTCATTTCAAAATTTCAAACATTTTCTAACGAACTACGTGTTGTTCTGTGAGTGAAAACGCGGCAAGGTCAAAGTAAATGCAAATACACACGAATGTCTTATTTTTCAATGTAATTGTATGTAATTCTTAAATATTTTATATTTCATTTTTATTCTTTTTATCTGTTTTTGTAAATCCGTTTAAAAATTACAAATTATAAAAAAGATGATATTCATATATGAGTTGCGGTATGATTTAGTGCAAAAGCCAATTCTCAGAATTAGAACAGAATATATTTCTTAGTGAATATATTTTTTAATTTATTTTTTGTAACACTTTTTGTAGCACCATAATATTTAACAACATCAAACATTAACTAACAATAACTAACATTTATATCATATTGTTAGTTATTAACTTGTTTGTTAAGCATACACGATGGTTTGAAGAAACTAAGCGAGACTCAAAAAGGATATTAAAAAAATATAAAGAACTATTAAGGAGAAAAGAAGAGTAAAGAGAGTAAAGAAATAATTGTATTTTTGTAGGATAGTTTAGGTCAAGACACTGCGGAGGTCAAGACACATCGATTCACTCTACTAAAGTGGGGTGAATGCGAACGTGAAACTGGTAGGGTTTGGTAGCTCCAACAAGGTTAAGAACCACTGAGTTAAGATGTAAAAAAAAAAAAGATGTTGAAAATACTAACTAATTAGTAAATGGCAAGAAACTTTTACAACAACAGCTTAACTCAAGGTGTCCTCATTTTAAGCAGTTTAATCTTTCAGTGTCCTAACTGATTAAGTTAACTGTAAATAATTGCTTTATCATTGTGTAATTACTAGGGGTGTGCAAATCAATCGTTTTGGATTGGTTTGGATCGAAATGAACCGAATCAGATCGAACTGGATAAATCGTTTAATATTTTTTCATGAATCGTTCCTGAATTGGATCGTAGCTTGTGAATCGAGATATGAATCGGATCGTTATGTGAGTAAATCGTCACACCCCTAATATACACTATATATATATTAGGGGTGTGCAAATGAATCGTTTTGGATCGGTTTGGATCGAATTGATGCTTTAATATTTTTTCATGAATCGTTCCCAAATCGGATCGTAGCCTGTGAATCGAGATTTGAATCAGATCTATGTGACTCACACCCCTAGTAATTACACTTGTGAAAGAGGTTTATACTGCATGCTAGCAATTATTTTTAGACTTTTTAATTATCTTCTTGGTTCAGAAGGTTGTAGATACAACCTGGTTCTAAATCTTGGGTAGGGTTGTGTTAAATGGAGGGACAGCTCTAAACCCAGCAGTGATCTGCTGAGAGTGGGGTCCACTCTGGGCAGCTCATTAGTTAAAGGGAAATGGAAGGTGTTAACCCCGTCACTTCCACTGTACGATATGAAACCTCAGCAAGAACTTGCAGAGGCCTTTTGGTGCGAGAACAGAGCATTTATGAGTTCCATATTTCATAAAGACAAGTGTGAGATTTTTTTTTTATTTTTATTTCTATAAAAAAATGTCATGTTAAAGAAGAAGAAGAATCAATAGATGATGGTTTAAAGTATCTTCCATTGGGTTCGTTTAACCCTCTCATAGCTGGAAAATTAGCCTCATAGGACACAGTAGGACTCAATAGTGGAGATTATTATATCACAATGGAATCTGGTGCTAATTAGGAAATGTCACGGGTTCATACCAGAGAGGAAATTAATAAAATAACACAGCTTTTGGATTATTGATATATATTTCTCACATGATAAGTGTTTGTGTTTTGGCATTGAACTTCAACTTCCCCTGTATTTGAATAAAAAAAAAACTGTTCCTTTGTTTTTTGTTCATTAAGCAAATGCCATTGAAAGCACGAATGTCCACAAAATGTCTCATCTGTTTAAACATATAACGTTTATGATTTCCGTCAACTTTCCATTGCTTCAGAGAGATATAAATACATAATTGTGGAGCAATGGAAATCATATAAGATTTTTTTTAAATCATTGGCTCCAGGATAGGTGTGTTTGTGTGGAACAGTTATGTAAGAGAGAAAGACTAAATAAGGCAATAGTCTGGGTGCGATTCCGTCCAAGACAACAATGTGAGAAATGTAACAAGGAGAAAGACAAAGAAGAGGAAAATTTGTTCATGGCAAAACAAAAGCAACAGCTGCGCTAATCACAAACGTGTGAGCTGACGGGGCTAGCTTTTCACGCCGTCAATCCCTGATTCTGCTTCAATTTGTCAAAGAAACTTGCCAAACGCTACAAAAAGTAAACAACGGGACAGACCCTTGGAGCTTGCAGGAGTGATGGTGCAAGGTGGCGTGACAATTGGCAACAGGACCATGGAAGAACGTGGCTACGAGCAAGAACACGCCAGCAGCAGCAGCAGCAGTGGCACAATTACTTTACCTACGGCTGGGAATAAACAACATCGCTCCTGGTATTGAGAAGACACCAAGATGAGAGAGAAAAATACAATTTATTTTATTTCACAGGCATCTTTCTGTCACCCAAGGACATAGGTCATCATTATTCACCACTAGAGAAAGAGGGATGTTTTGCAGAAAACATTGGGGAAGCGATAAATCAACATCAGGACCAACCGAGTCCAGCGGGCAGCAAGAAATTGACTATTAGATGTCTTTCTATTAAATAATAGAAGGACTGGTCAGGCAACTGAGAAAGCAGTAGATAAAAAGCTTCTAACACAGAGATGGACATAATACTGGATAGCAACCTCAATGCTCAAGAACAGCCTCCTATGAAAATCCCTTCTTCAAAGACGTCTTCAACAAGGATAAAAGTGGGACAAGGATAGAAGTGTAAGATCATTAGCCAGTTTTGACCAATAAGCCGTTAGTGGTTTTCAGCGTTTAGGGAAAAATATTCTTTTAGTGAGATCACACCAGGAAGGAAGGGAAGCAAACTCCTTCTCAATAGTGACATTGTCATTCAAACTACTGGAACCAACAAAATATGACCTCTGAATTACATCCATCACCAAAGGGAACAGTGTAGGACGAGACAGTGCCATGCTCAGTGGACCTCAGGCAACTCGTGGGTTGGTGGAGTTGACCCTGAAGCCCTCTGGACCCAAGTCGGGACCACTAGGCTGGTCCTGGCGCCTAAAGCTGTCCACCTAATTGGAACATAATGTAAATTAATACATCTGCACAAAAGGGTTGCATTGCTTGATCTTCTTGTTGCCTAGAAAATCCAGTATGATCAGATCTAAAAGGAAGAAGAAGGACCAATGATGCCCCAACGTCAACTTCCTTAACCTGTCCAATCAGCCCCTCACAACCTTCTCTGGGAATCATTCAATTTATTTCGTGTTCCAGCATCCATCACCACACTTAGTTGCAATTGTGCTTCACAGCAGGCAATTTCACAAAATCATGGTCAAATCATTTTCTTTTTTCCTTTCAGCTTGTTCCTTTTTTTCAGGGGTTTCCACAGCGGGCCAGCAATTTTGATCTCAATTTTGTCCTCTGTATCTTTAACTCTTACTCCAACTACCTCCATGTCCTCCCTCACTGTATCTATCAATCTCCTCTTTGGCCTGGTAGCTCCATCTCTAGGATCATTCTTCCACCAATATAATCACTGTCCCTCCTCTGAACATGTCCATCCATCTCAATCTGACTACTCTAGCCTTTTCTCCAAACCTTTCTGTTTGTGTTAGTCCTTGTCTCTCCTAAAGAGAATCTCAGCATATTTAACTCCTCCACCTCCAGCTCTGCCTCCTGTCTTCTACCTATTCCTAGTGTCTCTAGTCCATCCATCATGGCTGGTCTCACAACTGTCCTGTAAACCTTTCCCTTCACCTTAGCTGACTCTCTTCTACCACAGATCACTCCTGACTCTTTTCTCCAGTTGTTCCATCCTGCCTGTACTCCTTTCTCTTCTCTCCTCTCCTCTTCTCTTCCAATCCACCAATCCAATCCACTGATCTCACTTTTATTCACACATCTAATGTGTCAGGTCTGAGTGACTGATCTCAAAACATCTTGGAGGTGAACATGCTGGATGTGGAGGCAAACTCTGAAGGACATGACTCAGCTGTACACCTACACCTAAAGGCCAAAAAACACTCATTCGAGGTTCACAATATTCATTTTGGCCATGGAAGACAGATGAATTGATAGTTTAATACACAGTCCTTCACCCACATGGTAACTTCTTGGAACCAACCCCCAAAATTTTTCCCCGTTTGACCAAACCACTCCGTGGATCCATCCATCTAACCACTGTAACACGCTTCACTGGTGGACCGAGGTCCACCCAACAGGAGGGAGTTTTTTTCCAAAAAACTTTATGTCCAGCTGTCTAACAAAACTCTTTAACCTTGACCATGAACTGGATGACTGAGAACCTTCATCTCTTCAGTAGATGTTGTGTGTACACTACCGATGATATTGATATTGTATTGATTTGACACTGATATCTGTTCAGGACGCATGGAGCAATGCCAAGGGTCAGGTTTCACTGGACAGTCAGCAGGACTATGAGCTCCTGGAGGCCAAACAGAAACCTGATGGATTCCATCTGCTCTTCAAGAGACCCTTCAGCACCTGTGATCCAAGAGACTACCTCATCGAGGTGCGTATGTGTATGAACGCTGAAAACTGATGTGATCAGCGCTAGTTAGCCAGATCTTACTTTGAAAACTTAATTGTTAGCCTAACCCATCCAGGCTAGAAATCACAAGTTACACCTGATATTTTATCTAAGTCAGGGATTACTGCAAATAATATACTGTATATAATGCCTAGGCGTAGCCACGGGTGGGCCTGGGTCCGCCCACTTGTCAGTCAGGCCCGCCCCATCCAATGAGAGGGCTGACCATGTCATAACGAGGGATGATGTTCATTATCAAACTTAGGCTATAATACTTTGGGGTCCAGCTGATTTTTTTTTCAGGCCAACTCATTTTATGGGTTCTGGCTACGTCCCTGATATGATGTAGAGCATTTTAACACACGTGTATCATTCAGACAGGTATTTTCTAAATGAATACAGTATTACTTTAAGTTGTACCTAAAGCAGAAAAAAAAATCTAATCATATTTGTAAAGATATGGTTATACTTGCACCCACTTATAGCTGCCAAATCTGATTGGCTGTGACTTTTCTTAGTATATACCCAAAATAAACGTACACTAGACCAGTGGTTCTCAACTGGTTTCACTCTGGGACCCACATTTTCCTGTGGACATTAGGTCGCGTCCCACTTCTCACAGAATTCAAACCAAGCAAATATAATTTTCTAAAAAAAAAAATCACATATTCATTTTATGTGCCTTTCAAAATAAGAGATTTTACTAAAATACAACACATGCTCAACAGTTGATAAGCATTTTTTTTATTTTTGACCAGCTGTTGGAGACAGCCTGTGACCCACTTTTGGGTCACGACCCACCAGTTGAGAACCACTGCATTGCCAACAAAAAAAGTGCAAAAATTAAAAAGAAAGTTCTGCTTGGTTTAATTCACCAAGAAACACTGTAAAGTGAGCATTCAAAGCAAATACAAATATGGCACTCTAGAAATTAACAAAAGTCAAATGTCGAGACAGAATTTAAGTATGTCATCATTGCAACACAATGACAAGGTGCTCCTTATTAAAATATGTATATATATATATATTTATATATATATCTCAATCTGATATATATATATATATATATATATTTTTTTTTTAACAATGACATGCAGCCAAGTAAAGTGCACTTTCATTAAAGCCTGTTGTGCTGATTTGTTAGGAAGGAACTGTGCACATCATCTATGGGTTTCTGGATCAACCACTGTCCTCACTGGAGCAGCTGAATCTGTCACGCATACATACCGGGATGCAAAGAATAATCATGCTGCGAAGTGAGAAACCGGCTCCCAAGCTGCCTCCAGATGCGCAGACAATGGATGTGGTTGCTCCAAACATCATCATACCAAGTCAGGAGACGACTTACTGGTGCTTCATCCAGCAGCTGCCTGAAAACATGGCCAAGAATCACATTGTTATGGTATGAACACTTAATGGTAATGGTTATTAGGGCTATTGATTCAAATTTTCTAAATCGATTTCATTCGATTCACAAGGGTTCGATACGATTCAATTCACGATTCGCTTCGGTTTTCGATTCAGTTTTTGTCAGTTATAGTTCAGTACCAACGTTATTCTCAGAAGAATCAAAGCTAAATTTGATACTTAATCCATTTAATAATAAAAAATGTATTTTTTTTACATTTATTTCCATCGCAAATTTACTCAAGGCAGTCATATTAACACATCATGCATTTTTTATTTACCATGACTTGACCCAAAATTAGAAGGCAGACTCTAGTTTTAGTTTTTAGTGCCTTGTTGTTTTTACATTTATTATTTAGGTGGTTACATGCGAGTTAAGACACTCGCACGTAACCACGTAAATACGTAATCACCTTTGGTGCATGAGCTCATGTAAAGTTGTTGGGAAAAGAAGGTAAAAAAGATCGATTTTCGGATTTATTAATCGATATCATCCTATTAACAAAAAAAATCGATTAAAATCGACTAATCGATTTTTTTAACCCAACCCCTAATGGTTATAGTTGATAGCCAGTATCTTCAAAGGCAGTAGAGTGGGTGATGTAAATATATAAATATATAAGGAGGCGATTGCAGGGATACAGGCATACCATAAAAAGTCTTTGACTGAATCTGAATATTGAACCAAAACTTGTTTCACATCGTACGTTATTGTTTTCTGTTGTTTATTTACTTTGTCCTTCTGAGTTGTCGGCAGTGGTGCCTAGTGGTTAAGGAATCAGTCTTGGGTTCACGGGGCTTCAGGTTCGAATCCACCAGCTAACATGGCTTCTTGTGGGCTCACCAACCACAGGAAGCCTCACAGTGTGGTTCAGTGTGTTTTGGGTGGTGCGGCTGTCCCCTGCGACCCAGCAACAAACAAGCGGAAGAGGATGAATAAATGTATGAATGTCCTTCTGTGTTTCCCTCAGATGGAGCCGGTGATAACTCCAGGCAACGAAGCCATCGTGCATCACATTGAGGTGTTCGAATGTTCCCCAGACATCCTGGATGTTCCAGAGTACAGTGGCTCCTGTGATGACAAGATGAAGCCGAAGAAGCTGGACTTCTGCAGTCACGTGCTGGCTCTTTGGGCCATGGGGGCAGAGGTAAGAATGTCAGACGAGAGAGGCTTAAACTTTTATCTATAAATAAGGAGAAATTGTTGCTTAATAAGTAAAACTTACTTGTCACCACAGCAACCTACCAAACTATCTACATTGCAACAAAGATTTGCAAACATTCACTTCTGCACGTGATAAAAAAAATTCACGTGTGTGCGAAAGAAAGAAGCACTATCCTACAAGGAAACAGCCACATATAACTTCAGGGATCTAACACCCTGCAGGTGGTGCTACAAGCATAGTTACAATGGTCCAATTAATGGGTTTTCAAAATAAAGTTTCAGCATTTGTTTGTTTTGCAGCCTTTTAACCTTCCTCCTGATGCCGGGATGCCTATGGGTGGACCCGGATCTTCAAGGTTTCTTCGTCTGGAGGTTCATTACCACAACCCTCTCCTTATTTCAGGTATAAGTGAACACACACGCAAACACACGTACCTCACATTAATATAAAGCAACAAAGGCGAAACAATTATCATTCCAGGAATAGTCCCAGTCTCTAAGTTAACTCTAACCTCAGTCTTTATCTAATCCTGACTCCAAACTAAATCCACCATTGTGCATTGCTATTTTTTCATGTATCTGTTGTTCTGATTTGAAATCCTCTGTACAGCTATTTGTATTTCCTAATTTTCCCTTTCATATTTTCTACATTTAATGTCCTTATCCTTCTCAGAAAGACAAACTTTGCTGTGAATTTACTAACATTAAATACGTGAGCTCTTGCAGTAGTAACTAGGGCTGGGTTAAAAAAATTAATTAATCGATTTTAATCGATTTTTTTTGTTAATAGGACGATATCGATTCATAAATCCAAAAATCAATCTTTTTTTTCCTTCTTTTTCCAACAACTTTACATGAACTAATGCACCACAGGTGATTACATATTTACGTGGTTACGTGCGAGTTAACACACTCTAAAAACAACATGGCACTAAAATCTAAAACTAGAGTCTGCCTTGTAATTTTGGGTCAAGTCATTTTAAATAAAAAATGCATGATGGGTTAATATGACTGCCTTGAGTAAATTTGTGATGGAAATAAATGTAAAAAAAATATTTTTTTTTATTAGCAAATTGATTAAGTTTCAATTTTAGCTTTGATTCTTCTGAGAATAACGTTGGTACCGAACTATAATTGATATGACAAAAACTGAATTAAAAACCGAAGCAAATCGTGAATTGAATCGAATCGAACCCTTGTGAATCGAATCGAATCAAATCGATTTAGAAAATTTGAATCAATACCCAGCCCTAGTAGTAACACTTCAGGCATTAGCCATATAATAAGCAATAATAATGTCATGAGTGAGGATTATCTGCTGGATTAGCCCACTGAAACTGGACAAGTGTAGAATTTTAAAACTCTAAGATTCTGATCTACTAAGAAAAAGAAAAGATTGTTTATAAAGGTTGGATTTTTCATGGCGTTGTGCACACAGGCCGTCATGACTCATCTGGACTGCGTCTGCATTACACCCCCACCCTGAGGCTACAAGATGCAGGAGTTATGGAGCTGGGCCTGGTTTATACTCCCATCATGGCCATTCCACCAAAACAGAACAACTTCTACCTCAGTGGCTACTGCACCTCAAAGTGCACCCAGACAGTGAGTGAGGGCAGTCTATACTCTATAATTCTGTGCTGGCTGGAGATGATGATTCAGGTGTTGGAAACAGTCGCGTTCAAACTATTTTTTTAACATCTCTGTCTGTTCAGGCTTTGCCCAAAGAAGGAATCTCAATATTTGCATCCCAGCTTCACACCCACCTGGCTGGGCGTGGGGTGAGGACAGTTCTGGTGAGAGGAGGCAAGGAGGTGGAGGTGGTGCAGGAGGACAAGCATTTTGATACCTTCTACCAGGTAAGTCAAAGTACAAAGCAGGCCATCTTAAGCTTGGTCCTCAATGTTAAATAGACAGAGACCCACTGTACTTGACATCTTATTGAAGGGAGTTCAACGTACTGACATCTACTGGTCCACATGTGGTGGTTCATGGGCCAGTTACAGACCCTGATCTAAAGAAACAACAGTTTGAAATCTACTGTATATGAAGATGATCCAAGTATATCCAAGTAAAAGATTTTTTTCCCCAATGTCAAAAAATATATACATTTTTTGGCATTTTTAACCTGAGACCCTTTGCGGACAGCAAGGGGTCTCAGGTCTTTTCCCCAGCAGCTTCCCAGACAGGAGCAAATGTTATTTTTTTCCTCTTTTGCAGCGGCCTACAATCATGAACTTAGTTTTAGGATACATGCCTAATGCATTGAGAAAAAGCTTTTAAAAATATTATTTCAGTTATAGTTTATTCTTACATAGGTAGGTATGTACAGTAAGTATATCCTAGTACCTGAGTCAACAACAAGGGCTGTCAGCAGGTAGTCATTAGGTGGACACGTAGACAGTTGTGTGGGCCGTAGGACACTTACCAACATCTGCATGTTGATGTCCTGACATACTTCCCCTGATAGTACTAACACTTTTCGTTTTTATAATATTCTGAACCTAACTGTGTTTTCTGTCTTGCAGGTATTCCGTTTTCTCAAAAAGATAATAACGGTTCTCCCCGTAAGTACGAGACTTAGTCTTTCTCAGGCCTTTATATTTTGCTTCAGCTGTTTGCATGAAAAATATTAAGTTAGTAATACTGTACCTTGCAGCAATGACTGCAAATAGGAAACAGGCTAAAAAATAAGAGCACTGATAGAAAATGTCCTGCAGCAGCAGCAGTAGCCTGATCACTGTTAAAATTCACTTCTTGTTTGTCACTATAATAACCAGACTGATCTACTGATGTATCTGTGTTTGATGCTCTAGGGTGACGCCCTCATCACAAAGTGTACTTATAACACAGAAGACCGGAGCCAACCCACTCTGGTCAGTGTGACTACTGTTATAAACAACACTGAAGACGTCTTCCTGCCTATTTGTACATCTTCACATGGTGCTTTCACCAGGGAGTTTGTTGAGCAACAGTCGCTATAATGT
>JAFBJS010005090.1:250533-306118 GCA_016785265.1 Paraplagusia blochii
TTGTCACTATAATAACCTTGCTGATGTATCTGTGTTTGATGCTCTAGGGTGACGCCCTCATCACAAAGTGTACTTATAACACAGAAGACCGGAGCCAACCCACTCTGGTCAGTGTGACTACTGTTATGAACAACACTGAAGACGTCTTCCTGCCTATTTGTATATCTTCACATGGTGCTTTCACCAGGGAGTTTGCACCAAAAAAATCTTACTGGTTTGAGGAAAACTTTTTAATTTTTTATTTAGTCATAATTGAGTCATAATTTAAGCTTGTAGTACTACTTTAGTTCTCTATCTCTATCTATTTGGATTAACAGAAACATTTCCCAAATCTGGAGGGGTTCCACACCTCTGCCAGACGAGGTCTTCAAAAACTAGTTACTTAAACAAAGAAGTTGAGGTGCTCCAGAACATCTATCTATCTATCGTAGTGGTTTCTTCAACAATTTCCATCTCCCCCTGTCCTCTGTATCTTCTACTCTGACTCCAACTACCTCCATGTCCTCCCTCACTGCATCCACCAATATCCTATTTGTCTCCTACCTGGTAGTTCCATCTCTAGGATCATTCTTCTACCAGTGTATTCACCGTCCTTCGTCTGAACATGTCCAAACCATCTCAATCTGTCTTCTCTAGCTTTTTCTCCAAACCTTCCCCCTAACCATCAACTATAGTCGTCTAATGTTTCTTCAGCATTCTACAGTTCAATATTTTAATATACGGTAGTTAGATTATTTTGGCTTTCATTCTCTCATTATTCTCATTCTGTACTACGGCAACAGGGAGGCTTTGGCATCATGGAAGAAATGTGTGTCAACTACATTTACTACTATCCTCGAACTCAACTGGAACGCTGCAAAAGCCACGTTGACCCCGACTACCTTCAGAAGTACTTTAGTTACATGAACAGGTAACTGGAGGTTTTGCCACCAAAACAGGTTCCTTCTTGATTCTCTCCTCACCACCATTTCTTTGTGTAATCTCAGCGACCGGCTGTTTGTCTGTTCAAAGTCATTCCTTAGTCTCCACCACAGTTTTTCGGTCTCTTCCTTCGCTTCCCTCTTGTATTGACTGCACCCTCTCTCCAGTTTGCAGGGTAAAGACCGGTGTCTGTGCAGTAACGTGACAGTAACAGAGCAGTATTCTCAGCTGCAATGGGACAAATTCAGCCGAGAAGTGTTGGATTCACTTTACAACACGGCGCCCATCCACATGCACTGCAACCAGTCTGATGGACATT
This sequence comes from Paraplagusia blochii, assembly GCA_016785265.1. Lineage (NCBI taxonomy): Eukaryota > Metazoa > Chordata > Actinopteri > Pleuronectiformes > Cynoglossidae > Paraplagusia > Paraplagusia blochii. The sequence continues at coordinate 251,774 of JAFBJS010005090.1, forward strand.
TCTTCCCCGTGAGTCCAACCCACATGCACAGTAGCAACAGCTGCAGCTCTTCTGCTTCTCTTCTCCTGTGTATTAGTATTCCAGAACTTTACTCACTTACCTTGGAATTACTTTGTGCTAGTCACCCATCTGTGAAACAACCCAGTCAGGTGGATTAACTTTTTTTGCGGCGTCAGATTGGAAAACTTGTTTCGGTGCTTGTTCATCACATCATTCTGCCAGTACTGGGAACTGAACACATTAGTCATTAGTCTAATCCTTCAAATGGCTGGGACATAAGTCTATGATAAAGGACAAAACTGTCAGCTGTATTAGTGTCTCAGAGATACACTCTGTTCATAAGTCGAACCTGCGTTTCAGCTCAGATAGTCAGATCTGTTAAAAACATAGATGTCAAACTCAGGCCCGGGGTCCAAATCTGGACCGCAGTGTCATTTTATTTGGCCTGCAATATCACATCAATTATGTAGTAGAATTGGCCCGCCAGTATAAAGCCCTTTTATACAGGCAGGATTTGTAGTATTAGTGATGCATGGTCTTTGATTTTTTTTTTTTTTTTTTGAAAAAAACATTAAAACATTAAAATGGTCTAAATTGCTACAGATAAAGGCAAATACCACTGATGTGTGTTTGATTTCAGGTTTGATTTCATACGTCAAAAATCAACATTTAATCAGGAGCGACATTTAAAAGTTGCTTTTAAAGTGGCTACAACCACTAGGGGGCCTAGTCAAGAAATTATTTTTTTTTGCTACAGGCACTGATAGAGTGAGAGTCCAGCAATATCTTGCTAGGTGAGCCAAAAGACCCCAACACTGCCCATGCATTTAATATCTGGAGAAAGGGAGATATTATATAATACAGTTTATTTTTCACTAAATATTCTGACTGATTCGTGACTTTATGACAGATTTTAATTGTAACTCTTGTGTACACATATGAGATTATACTACATCGCGAGGAATGTATACAGTATACACATGCATCCATTCACACTCAGAAAACTCATGTCTTGTCAGGTGTTGCTATTAAAAGACACTTTTCCCAGATAGTGTCACTGGAGTAATTGTATAATGCATAATATGTTCAAACGTATATATAAACGTATATATAAATATAAACGTATATATAAATATAAACGTATATATAATATATATATATATATATGTATATATATATATATATAATGTAGTTCTACTAATGAGCAGGTATTATGAGTATTAATAATATATTTCAGTCCCAGGGTTTGAGTCTAAGCTTGGTTAAAAGAGACCAGTGTCCCTATCATCATGTTACATAACACTGATAAAGTCAAAGTCAACCTAATTGTCATTAATACCATATATCCAGGACATATGGCACAGTGAAATTGCAGTCCTCTCTTGCCAATCGTGCCAAAGACAATACAAAATACCATACAATACAAAATACAACACGAGAGGTAGATATTTACAAGAAAAGAGGTGAATTGATACACATCGTAATTACAAACAAACACATTTGTAGCAATTTTGTATAGTGAGGACCGTATTAGATAGGATTACAGTCAAAATATGATTATTTTGTTGAGGATGAGGTAGTACTTGATTAGATCTGAGCTAATGCTTATGTATGTAATACTGGACCCAGTGGCACAAAAGTATTTTTGTATAGTATTTTTGTTAGTTTTGTAATAACATGCATTTGCACAGTGGTGATTAATTAGCAGAATAAAGCAACATATATTAAGAGGAAGTCACTCAAAAATGTCAAATGTTTATTTACCTTGGTAACATCTGGTCTCCACAAGGATTGTGTCCATTTTTCTCCTCTGTCGTCTCTAGGACCTAGGAACATATCAAGTTTTCAAAGAACACTTTTGTTTTTATATTTCAGGGAAATTGGGAAAGGCAGCCCTTACCAGAGGTGACAACTTTCCTTCCAAAACATCACTATCCCTGTGAACAAGCATGTCACCTTCCACCCACGGTGGGATCAAACAGGAAAGAGTGAGTCAATTGATAGGGGATGGATAAAGTCGGATGTGTCTGCTGAAAATAAAGCTAAATATTCTGTTCATTGTGCATTAATCATTATTAATGGAAATGTCTGTACTGTACTGTAAAAAAAAAGAGTTTGACTGCCATTAATGGCTTGCATGTGAGCAAAGCAAAACTCAAATGAATGATATTGTCTGTATGAACTAATCAACTCTAAGAAAGAATAAAAAATAACCATTATCTTTAAAAAATACATTCAACACATTTGCTACTGTAATTTTTTTGCTAATTTATCACTTCACTTGCAGTTCTTAAAGTAGCCATTCTGTGGTAAACTATTTATTTTGTTTTGTCTACTGGCATTATTTCATCTTATGTTTGTCAATTTCCAGATAGATTTTCTTATTAAGCAGAAAGTTACCAACGCAATTATTTTTTCATATTTTGCATGGATTTCTATTCTTACCCCTTTTTTCCACTAAGGAAACACCTCACCTGTTTGCATAACTCAGCTACACATAGAACGTGTGGGGGTTGGTGTAAAAAATTATTTTTAAGCGGGAACCATTTTGGCATTGCAGTCCCTCTTGAAGAGCCAGTTGTGAGTGAAATACTTTGTGAATTATTTTGATGTATTTAATAAATGATGTATTAATAAATGATTCTGAAATTAATATATTAGTTTTGGCATTGTATTGCTGTGTAATAAAAGAAAATACATTTTTTTACGTAAAAAAAAAAAAAAAAATCAGCAACACTTCACCACTCTATGGCTCTCACTCCTGTAGCTGGTCGCTAACCTCTGCCAAGCCCCCTTTAATTGTGTATATAAATATAAATTTTTCATTTTTTCCTCATAGTTATATACAGGAGAAGATGGATATTACTGTAAGTTTTACTTACATTAATAGCTGTAAACTTTATTCGTCAAAAGCTAATCCTAAGCATTGGTAGCTAATGCATCAGGTATTGCGCTTTTCAATGATTTAGTAACATATTTAATGTATTGGGCGGGTATTTATCTATCTGTCAGCTGTTGAGTCAGAAGGTCATACCTTACTAAATTGCGACAGAGTCAGTTGTGCAGTGAACTGTGTCAACTAGACTCAGAGGACACTACTGAACCGGGATGTATCCCCAAACAGTAAGTAGGTTTTAGTAAAGCATCTGATTAACGTAATGTAACCCAACACATTCACAGTACCGTTTATTGTTACCATTTGTCCCTCATGCAAGGTTGGCATAAATGTACAGTAAAACTTGCACATTCACTTTTGTATTTTTTCACATCAAATAACCAAACAAATACCTTTGTTTGACCTTCAGACAGAGACATCCTGCACAAACATACATTTTTTTCTCAATGTCACTCGGGGAAAACAGGCCGACCCTCACAAAAACAACTGCAAGATCGTTAGTTTGAGATATTTAAGAGATTTTAAGGTTCTTTGCATCCCTACAGAGTTTTGTTTTACTTTGCAGAAGGTTTGTATTAGCTACAGTTACACCACAACACCTCCATGGATTTATGTCTAGACTGTGAGAGATACACTTCTTGTTTTGTTTTTGTTTATTGTTCAGCTGTAAAACCTGAGGTTAATAAATGATGCTCAAGGTTATCTTTCAGGATTTACTATTAGGAAGCAAAATCAAGGATCTGTCTTCTAACATGTTCGTGTTTCTGAATTAAGGATGGCAAAGTTCAGAGACAGTCTTCCAATTATCCTTAGTCATCGAGAACGCAAAGCATCTTCAACGTAAAATAAACAGGTCAAATGAACTTAGCTAGCCTAGGGATACCCTGGATTGGTATTAGTCCGTAATTAAACAAAGTTAGGGATCTTAATATCTAAAGAAGACCCACCACTTAAAAGGATACCCATATGATCTGATAACTGAAACCAAATATACAACTTTACTTTACTTTGAAGAAAATATAGATGAATGGATGTGTGGATGAATGGGCGGAGCAATAGATTACAGACTACACACAATGGCGAGATCTTGATGAAAGTAATGTAATTATCAGAACTGGACCGGACTATAGCTTAAATTAAAAAAGAGACATCAAAGGATATCAAAAACTCTGTATATCATCTCATGTAAACAGCTATTTCTTCAAGTTTTAAGATCGGAAAACTTTATGTACCTGAACTGCAAGCTACAACACAATGTGTGTGTGTGTGTTCGGACCACCTGCAGTAAAACAGATGTACTTGATATTTGCAGTCCCTTCACAGCAAGACCCAACAGTATTAACATCTCTGTCTTTCACATTTTGTTTTGAGACGCAGAAGAGACCTTCTGAATTATTTTAGATTTTGTTTTCATCATTTAGAATTTAAAATAAAAGAAAACAAAAAACATTGGCATCTGCAAACATAAAGGCATCCTGCAGAGTTAATACCTTGCACTGCCCTCTTTGGGAAAGCTAAGACCTGAAGAATTTTCCACAATCATTGCCTGGAAAGCCCAGGTGATGTTAGTCCTATCTGACCTTGTCCTAACAATCAGCACCATGAGTTCTTCTAAGCAGTTAAATCCTCTGTTTGGAATGTAATTGAGAAATGTCAGACAGAGCAGCTCACAGGATTGAGCTATGAGCTGAAGTTGTTGTACACTATCCCACTGTCAGGAGATACTTGTACAAATATGGTCTTTATAAAAGAGTCATCAGGAGAAAACCTGTCATCAGGATACTCCAGAGGTATCATTAAAGATCTATCTAATAGTACTTTTGGCAATGAACAAAGGTACAGAGGCGGAGAATTTAATAACGAGAATCCCTGTCCAATCGGTGAACATGGTGGTGGATCAATCACGCTTCCAGGGTGTATTTCTGCCAGTGGTACATGGAACATTTTGAACTAGAAGTAAAATGAATCCAACAAATTTTCAAAGCTGAAGTGAACCAGAGGGTGGATTCTACAAATGGACAACGATCCTTAACACAACTAAAAATCCATCACATCAAGAGGCACAAAGTGAAGGTTTTGCTTATTTTTTCATAATCTTCATAATCTCCCAACCTCAAAGTAATAAAAAAAAAATCTCTGGATAGACCTTGAAGAGCAGAGTGTAACACACAGCCCAGAACTCTTAAGGAACAGGAAGACTTCTGTAGAGGAAGAATAGGTGAACAAAAATTGAAAGACTCTTGGCTGCTACAAAAAGAAATTTACAAAATGCAGTGCTTGGAAAAGGGGGCAGTACAATGTAATAACTCTGTAAGTTGACCAAACTCTGCAGATGCCTTTCTATCGATAGAAATTTTCTTTAAATCATATCATAAATGTATATCTATATATATACAGTATATATGAATATATGTATACAGTATATATGAATATATATGTATACAGTATATATGAATATATATGTATACAGTATATATATATATATATACATATATACACATATTTATTTATTTATTCACAGACACATCATGTGTTCACATACTCTGAATTATAATGCATAGAGTCGTTTTCTCCAGTGCATAAATAGAATACTACAAAATACACCCATAAAAGGGAGGCCCAACATGCACACATTTACTTTACTTTCTATGAAGAGCACGCCTGTTATGGAACATTGATACCGTATTTCAAGACATGTGTTGATCCTTGGTGCTGCACCATATGATTAATATTACTGTGGTTCTTAAATGTTTTTTTAACCATTACACTATACTTTACAAAGATAGCAATAGTTTTCAATTTACATTTACATTTTTATGCATTCAGCAGACGCTTTATTCCAAAGCCACCAACAGAGTAGGATTAACATTATCAAGGGTGTGGTTTTCCTTTGGAAGTTTCAAAGGCAGGTGCTGATTGATACACTTAGGAACCATCAACCTGTTCTGTTTTCCTACATATTTTGCAAGTTATATGCAAGTTCCGACTTCCGACTTGGCAGTAAAAACAATGTTTTGTGGTGTTATTATGAGATACTACCGTGGAAAGAGAGTTGAGGACAAATCTATAGAGAGAAGTCCATTGCAATGCAAATTTGGGGAAAGTAAATAAGTCGGAAGAACCTGCAGGTGGTGCTGTAAGAATGAGATAAAAGAGCAAACTAAATCTTAACATCCAATCATGATTGACTGGATAAATAACCCATGCTAGGAACTTGAAAATGACCTTGAAAATAATTAAACTTCAATGTTGGCTCAGTGATAAACTGCGTGTTGTTTGGCTCAGCTGATACCACAAGTTGTTAAAACAGTTTTTATATTTCTCCTCAAGAATAGATGCCCTTCACTCGCTTATTCTCGGGGTCAAAGGGGGTTTTGAGGTGAGCCTTGGCCTTGTAGGACACGCCCATTCTTTCCAGGGTGAACTCCCCACTTCTGATGAAATCAGGACTCACCTGAGGAGAGAGGGAGACAAAGTAGGTGGGTCAGTCAAGAGAAAGTGGAGGAGGAAAAAAAAGGAGAGAAATGTGATGATAACTGACTTCTTAATTAATAAATGATAGATCCATGTGTTCATAACGCCAGTTCTCAGAGTGAAGAAACGTCGCATAAGGAAACAAAGCGATGTTTCTTCAGTCTTGTTCTATTAAATATTATATTGAAATCTCTGCAGAAATGTGAGGGGTATACTCACTTCTGTGACATACTGTAATTCCTTTGAGAGTCAGCATCAGGTCCCTAATCACACAGTAGGCAGATTCACACTGACTTTGTCTTTTCTCATCTCTCACTCACCAAAGTTGACCCTCATCATCGTCTATCTAACTGTTAATGGTCATCAGACTCTTCCTCACATTGCTTTTGTGCATAAGGCACTAACATGAATAAGACTAGGAAGCTGTGTGAAGTAGAAATTTGTTCCTTATCATATTGGTTTTATTTTCCTAAATTCTGAGTTGACCAAATAAAATACTAAGTTAGCAAAGGTGCTAATAAAAGTTATTAAAAGTAGAAAAAAACAAGAAACTAAAGTGACAGTTACCACTCCTCCATCAGGGTTCCGGATGTATCCATAGCCAATAGTTTTGTCTATAAAGAAGCCGTAGTCTGAACGTCGTAAATGTCCAACAGGAACTCCGTTACGGAAAATGGCTTCCAGACCAAACATCGGTACTTTCCTTTGAGGAAGGGACAACAATGATATAAGGCTGAAATAACATTTAGCAGCAGAAACATGCAGTCAGCAGATACAAACTGTGATTAGTCAAAAAACACCCACAGAATTACTGTACATATCATGGCAGGTTGTGTCGACCATATAAACAAAAAAAAAAGAAAACTGCCAACAAAGCTGTGTCTTAACTGACTCGTCAATAGTAAAACAGACGATTCGCCTCCTCAGTCCCTCCTCCTTCTGTTTCTCCAGCCTATCACGTCCTTGGAAGGGGATGGAGCTCTTTAGTTTACAGGTGAAGGCAAGCCCCGCCTCCAGGGGTGTGTCATCGGGACGAAGATCAGCGTGCCAATGTCTGTACCCTGAAAAAATGACACGATAGAAAAACAAAAACAAACCTTTTTAAACAGTGTTGTCATCCATAATGTGAATTGGAATATTTTTAATGTCCAATTCAGAGACATTCACCACAGATTTAGAGCTCTTCTCAAATAAATACATCTTTTTTTTTTTTACTTAACATGATTTGCTCTACTTGTCTCAGTCTGATTAAATTGTATTTTTCAACTTCATATTTAACAAATTCTTAAACTCAACATGCCTTACAATAAAACTTCACAAATCTTCACCTTTCTCTATACTGAGAGAGTCGATGGCCCTGTAGCCTGAGTTGATGATGCCGTGCTTGGCTCCTGCCGCCATGACAGCTTTGTAAACTGGGAGACAGGAATCTTTGGGAATGTGCAGCTCCCAGCCTAGCTCTCCGACAAATGACAGACGCATGGCCCGCACCTGGACACACAGAGTCAGAGGGAAAAAGGCTCAGAGACTGGGACTGAGTCTCAAACAGCTTACAGTAGAGGCACCAGTCTTCAGGTGCTTCTACTTGTAGAGGACACGTTAATGGACAGAATAATAGGAAGATAAAAGATGGATGGATACAAGGAGGTTTTTTAATCTTTGTAAGAAATTAATGTCACCTCCAAAATGCTTTACAACTTCTGCTGTAAAGAGCAGTCCTGCGTGAAGTGAGAGGGTGAGATGGCAGAAATAAAGACTCGAAGAGGAAATTTTATCCACTGTATTTTCTTATAATTTTGAATGGCTTTTTGAAAATTTGAAAAAGGTTTTCTTAAAAAAAAAAAACTTTTAAAGAAAAATATTTTATCACTTTATCTTTACCAAACAATGGAAACATAGAAGCCCAGTTGAAAGGCTAATATTTACTCACATTATTTTAAATGTAACATGTCAGTCATCCAGGTAATTCAATCCAAGAATTAGTTACCTGGAGAGCAACTGGCATACGAGGTTTCTTGGAAACGTTTCTTCAAGAAACCTACAATGCCAGTTGCTCTGGAAGTAACTATTTTTTGGATTTTTTCAATCATTATAAAATAAATTCAAGCAATTAATACATTTAATTAAAAAAATAAAGTATTTTCCCAATATGGCTTTTCATATTCAACACATTTAAAATACAAACAACCAACATCCAACCTTTTATGTGACAGATTTCAGTTTCAGCAACAACAGAAGAGAAGAAATGAGAAAAAAATTCTCTCCAACAGTTTTCTCCAGAGGGTGGTCTGTCAGCCAGGCCATCTGGTCAACCAGTTCACCCTGAGACACATATGTGCACCATGGACCTCTGGCCGTTGCACAGGACATGAGTTTCATTATACATCCCACTAGGTGTTACATATGGAAAGCCTTAAACACATGATTAGTCAGATTTACTGTCCCTTAGACACAGCAGGTTAACACTGCATGTGACAATGATATACAACGTACAGACAGCAGAGTGGTTACGGATAAGACTGAGAGAAAGAAGGATGGAGAGAGAAGAGACTAATGAGTGATGAGTGGAGCAGAGGGCAGAGACTCAACTCTGTTCACACAGCAGTGCAGCCATTAAAATGTCACCCAGACAAGACCAGCAACCAGCAGGGAACGGAACATAGCACAAACAATCTGAGCATGAACACTGCGCACACACACATACTCCCACAGAGCTGCGAGAAGATGCTGGGTACAATCAACGGTGGGCTGAAAAATTCAAGGCAACGCCGCACGTGTGCTTGGACCAGGGGCTGGAGTTGATTCAGGCTCCAAAAACAACGGTTTTTGATAAGAAGCCAATAATAATCTCAAGGCCAAGTTCTACACCTGATCATTCATTCACTGATTTATATAAAGTCATCTGTGGTTAATGAAATATCTTATTATTGTTCTCCTTTTTTAAAATATTATTGCTTATTTCACTGACAATTGTCATCTATTTACCAAATAAATGATAAACTGATTAAAATCTTTTAAATGTTTTTGCATTGGTAAATAAAACTGATGGTTGATTGCTACACAAAATCTGCTAGATCAGTGCTTCCCAATCTTTTTCTGTTACGCCCCCCCACCCACTCTCCGCTGCAACTATAAATAACAGCATTTGTCTATAAAATAGTTCTAGGTACACCTCTGCATAACATCGTATCCATGTTAACATAAAGAAACAAAAAAAGAGATATAGTTCAACTTACAAGGATGTGCAATTACACTTTATTGTAGTACGGCGGAAAAAAAGCATGTTCCCGGGTCAGGGTCACACGCGCCCCCCTCAGCATCGCACCGCGCCGCCCCAGGGACATGTCAGTACTGCCTGCAGTGCACCATAGTGGGTACTATGGTACTAAGTATTAATAAACAACTTTTTCACTAAAAAAACTGAAATTTCGAGGCGAAAAAAAACTTAAGCCAGAAATGCACATGGACACAGGTTGAAATAAGAGTTTTCTTAAAAAAAAAAATCTTTTCAACGCTAATTGATGAAGGAGTACTAAGAAAACAGGCAGCGTGTGTTTGTGTCCTCACCTGATGTCCTGCCGCCATGACAACTTTGTGCGTAGAGAAAGGAAAACTTTCGTTGCTCAGGTCTGTGTCCAGAACCTCCTGAAGAACCTCTCGGCTGCACAGGAAGACAAATCACAAACAATACATTTACGTTTACTAACTGAGAGTCACAATATGTGAAGGTCAATGAGTTCATTTGTTCTCATGTAACTAATCACCAACATTTCTTTTAGCTTCAGTGTTTAATGTGCTGTATATAAGCCATGTGTGTATGTATACATATAAGATAAAACTTTTAAGGTATTTACTATATTGACTTCTTCTATTTATAAGATAAGCTCTGCTCTGCACTGCTTTTTGTCTCAACACTGGTTATTATCAATCATCATCATTTCATCCATCCAATCTAATCGAAACATAATCCATTCAATAAAGATGCCTTGGTATTGCTAATAGCAACTTGCTGTTTTTTTGGGTTTTTTTTCTGCTAGCAGTTACCCACTCTACCCATGAAAGACTATTTGACTATGATTATTTGAAAAATTTGAATGTGGCTAAAATCTATTATTAAGTTTATATTCCAACAAATGCAACCAACAGAAGTGGTCTTTATATCTGGATGATATTTTCCATCAATTTGATAAATTAACAAGATATTTAGAGAAGCATTTTATCTTGTAAATGTTCTGTGTCTACGTTGGTGTCTTCGGAAAAATGGTTTTCAAGTATCATAGAGTAATTTTTAATACTATAAAAAATTATTATTACATAATTCCTGTAAAATCTTGAGTCAGACTCACTGGACTCAGTGAACACTCTCTCCCTCTCTGTATGTGTAGTGTTTGTGTCTTGCAACAAACAATTAATTTCACTGACATGCTAATTAAATGCATTCTCATCTGTGGCTCAGAGGATGGATGAGAACACACAAGCCACTCTTCGTGGAAATCCCATAATTTTCCTTCCATTATAAATCTTCTTTATAATACAACAAATCCAACAAAGCAGCTTTCGGTCTCTTTTGGGATTTAAAAAAAAATGCGAGAGTGTGAAGGAGCATTAGTGTGTTATAGTAACTAAACACTCCAGAGATTTTTCTGGGAAGGCAAACACAGACAAATACATTGCAATAAAAAACATAATTTTCTTCCCACTTGAGCTTTAAAAGAGATCGATTTGCTTCCCGAGACCAATTCACTGGAGGCTAGATTTTCTACACCTCCTCAAATGTGGTGGAAACAATGAGGAGCTGAGAGGCATCATAAAACCAAGAGGAGATGCCAATTCTGTTTATGTCATCCAACATGCTCCAGACACAGGACAACAATACTACAACACAGTTTAAATACATTCTGTCTTCAGGTCCTGGAATTCACTACTGTCTTCTTTGTCTGTGACTTGTCAAACTATACACAGTTCTCTAAATTAAGCATCTATTCTGCTTAAAACATTCAGTAATGCAACTGCTAAGTGTCACTAGGGCTGTGCCAATACATTATTAGATGAGCTCCATGCAACGCACAATGATTTTGTTATGATGTTCAAAAACGTTTTTTTGTTAACAAAATAACACAACATGTCCAACACAAGCACATGCTGCCCAGACAGCAGAAGGAATGGACCCCAAAAATATCTATGAATATTACAGGTTAATAACAGAACATTCTCTTTATTTAGGTGTGCAAAACTAACACCAAGTACAGCATTAGTACTACAAACATGCAACAGCACCTCGCTCGTTTCCCTCCTAAGATATGAGAAGACAACATTGTCAAGTAAGGGTTAGGTTGTTGCTGCGAACTGGCAACTACTAGAAGGATTCTTCCCGGCAGTTCTAAAATAGCCAAACAAATGTCATTAACCACTTTTAACACTAAGGATTTACATCCATAGGTTGTTAAGTGCCATCGTGCTCTAATGTGGACAACGGAGCCCAGCTACTGAGACTGATAACAACATTGTTATAAGTGTGGTGGAGAACTGCGTATTATTAACAGACAAAGTGGTGGACATTATTGAAGTGCAAGGTTATTGTAGAATTGTAGAAAGATTAGTATCCACAGTATGTAAGACACAACATACACAAGATGTATCCAGGTCAATGTCAAGGTGCAGGTGCACAACATTGCTAGCTCAGAAATGTAAAGATTTCTACAGATTGTGGTTACAGGATCCTTATATACGTCTTATTTATCTATATTTCGCCAATTCTTATTCATAATATTACCCAAATGTAGATTTATTTATTTTTGTATTGCTGAATAGTATAGAATTCTCTTTTTCAATTCCAAAAGTATTGCTTTTGGCAGTTAATGTTAAGGACTTTAAAAAAATAACAGTTAACTGGTTGTGTATAATTGTGAATATTTTTTGTATATTTTAGGCTTCTTCTGCTAAGGACACTTTTTCCTTCTTGGTTCCATGGTTCCTGTTGGAATATTTGTTGACATGAATAAAAGCTATTTGAGACACTTGTTTTGTGACCATAATTGAATACTTGCATATATACCTCGTGAGAGAGTATGGCGTAGTCACAAAGCGACAACAATTACAGATTTATTAGCCAATTATCTCTTATTTTCTCTATTGCAATTGACTCTAATATTTAATATTTAGATAACAATTTTGTCTTTAATATTTTTTCTGCAATCTTCCAGATTCTAGTCTTTCTTTTAAAATAATACATGTGTCTATGACTAAATATATTTACAACAAACACTGTGGGCTGAAGATGCTGGTGATGCAATGGATGGAGGTTTGTAAACAAAAATAGAGGATCCTTCATGACAAAGGTAAGAACATTCAAAGAGGTCTAAATAGGGCTTGGAATAAGAGAAGGAGAAAGAATCAATGTATCCCACACAGAACAGAGAACGGCAGCCTAACCTTTCTACAGTACTGTTGGAAAAACAAGGAAGAAGGAGACAACAGGGAACACCAAAGACCGAGAGAAGCCCAAAGAGAATATGGACGAGGAGTTCAAAGAGTAAAAGGCCTGTAGGATAAGGGTTAGTCCTGTTGAAAAAATATATGGTTAGAAGAATAGAACACAGAATTTATTATAGAATAATCCAACAGGGAAACACAGGGAGAAAGAAAATCCCAGCAGTATTTGAATGAGTCCTTGAATCCCTCTAGACCAGTGATTGTGAACTGCTAGCCCCCTCTGGTACTCTGGTAAATACCCCTGGTGGCCACTTTCTTCCATCAGGGCACAAATAGAGACAAAAAAAAAGATTCAAACCTCTATGCATAGTCCTTCAGGGTAAACAATAACCTTATTGTGTTTTCTCATGGTGGATCATCATCGTATTCTTTAACTGGTCAGATCTGACTAATAACAAACATCTCCACTCCAGGTTGTGCACAGAAAATGGTTCTATCCTGTTAAATGTCTATTGTCATTGCTCAGCGTCAGTAAAATTTGAACTGCAGGGTTTCATTGCGTTTAAATTAAATTACTAAATTAAACTTGGAGGTCGCTGTGTCTGCTTTCTCTCTCTCTCACGTCTGGAACATTTAAACCATTGCTCATATTGATTATTGTGAAACAACAATTTATTTCTTCTCTCTTATCTCTTCCTTCTGCCTGGTTTCTTCTCCTTTTCTTGCGATATACAGTGGTTCTCAACCTTTTTTGCTTGTGACCCCCATTTGTTTGTGACATATTTCTGGTGATTTTTTTTTTTTTTGCTTTATCTTCTTTATTATATATGTGCAGTAAAATAGCAAATACCAAATTTGTGTAGTGACAGGAATTCAAGAAGTTCTCACCTTGCAGTGATGGCATTTAGAATTATAAAAAAAGAAGAATAATTATTTGTAATAGTACATACTTCAGAATTTAATTCTATGCCTGGGGTTGAAACCCCAAGGTTAAAAAGCAAGGTTTTGATATGAACTCTGACTGATTTTCTCACCTTTTTGGTCCTTGGATGCTGATCATTCCCATGTCCTCTGAATGGTCAGTCAGTTCACACTGAAAACCTTGGTCCTGGAGAACTGTTCTAATGTGGTTCCAGTTGTGTTCTGCGACACCACCTCCAATGGCCAGATAGTAGGCGTCACCTTTATTGAGAAGAGAAGAAGAGGAGTAAAAACTGTAGTACCAAGTCTTGTGACACAATTGTGACATCACAGATTTCTGACATTCATTTTGTGGAGTCACTTGTGCAGTCATATATTTACATTTAAATCAATTATTAGACATTTCCAGTGGGGTCACAATCTTATTGCTTTTTGTCTTATTTTATACAAACACACACATAAATATATATGGGCAAATATATTTATTCATTCAACCAAAGCAATCTCTGCTACTGCCACTCAAATCACACACCCTACTGCTGGTGGTCGGCAAACATTTCCCACTTCCAAAGCCTTTTGAGGTCAGTAATTATTATCAACCCGTATTAATTGAACCCATTTGAGCTACTTACCTTTATAAAAGACCCCTGTCCACAAACTTAAGCAAAACAAACTCCAACCTCTCCACAAAAGGGCTATGCAGGGACATTAGAGAAAATTGTAGACCTCTACAAAGATTGTATGGGCTACAGGAAATTAGGCAACCAGCTTAGCTCAGAAGGCAAGCACAGTTGGTGTAATTATTAGAAAATGGAAGGAGGACAAGATGACGGTCAATCTTCCTGAGTATGGAGCAGCATACGAGATCTCTCCTTGTGTGGCATCAATGATTATGAGAAAGGCTAGCGATGCGCCCAGAACTATCCAGCAGAATCTAGTGAATGAAGTGAATAGAGCGGAAACTAGAATGTCAAAGAAAACCATCAGCAACACACTACAACATCATGGAATAAAATCCTTCATTGCACACAAGGTCCCCCAATCAGCCAGCACATGTCAAGGCCCGTCTAAAGTTTGGATGTTCCGCAAGGAGAAATGGGATAAGGTCATGTGGTCTGATGAGACAAAAGTTGAGCTTTTTCATCTACACTCCACTCACCACATTTGGATGAAGAAGAAGGATCAGTTCAACCCTAAGAACACATCACTGTTGGGGTTGCTTTTCTGCAGGAAAGACAGGAAAGCAGGGGAAGGGGGTGGGACCTGTGGCAATGTATTGTGAGATCTTGAAAATGGGTCATGGCTGGGTCTTCCAGCATGACAACAACCCCAAAACAACCAGCCAGGGCGACTAAGAAGTGGCTCCATGGGAAGCTTCTCAAGGTTCTGGATAGCCAGTCTCCAAACCCAATAGTACATCTGTATTGCCCAGGGGCTGCCCCAAAAGATTACTGTACCAAATATTTAAGTTCTGTTCTTTTCCCAAGAATCAAATACATATGTAATGTAATAAAAAGCAAAATCCTTATTTGAAAATCATCCACTGGGATTTTCCGGATTCCATCACTCACAGTTAAAAAATACATTCAATAAAACAAATGACAAAGCTCTTCATGCTTTGTGCAAATACCTGTAAATAAATAATGCAAATCATTGCAACTCACAAACGTGAACACACTATGTCTCACCGTTAGATTCTGGTGCTAGTGGTAGGTTAACAGCTCCGGGCTCCAGTCTGCTCACAGTCAGGTCGGACTCTGCTCCTCCTCTTTTATTCAGCATGCAGGTGTAAACAGTTGAGCCTGGAATACACAACAGCAGAGGCACAATCAGTGATATCAGCAGCAACATAACATGCATTAGGGTCAGTTTAGCAGCTTCTTGAAATTTCATCCCTGACGCACAATAAATGAAACCTGCAATCTACTTGCTGCAGTGAACCAATCTTTTTAAATAGTTGGGTGTGTTTTCCTGCAGTCTGAAAAAGTAACAACTCCAATGGATTCTGTTTGTGGCCAAGAGAATGAGGAACAAAAAAATTTGTGGTCAGACTATGATTGAAAATGAAAACTGAATATGGAAAATTATATCAGAGCATTATATATATTTTTCTGCATGATAAGGTGTGAACTTTATTTTCTAAAAATTTAGAGAATAATTACTGTAGTCTATTGTCAATAATGACCAGATAAGTCTTCAGCCCAGGTCTGAAAAGTCCCACAAAATGCTGCTGTTTAAAAAGAGGTGACATTGGCACTCTTAATTGCAATGAGGTGAAGAAATTACAATGCATGACAATTGCAGTTAAAATACAAAATGCTTTATTGTGAAAGTTTTGCAATTTGTAAGGTGGCTACAATCTTAACAATATGTTGTTGGTGATATTGTGCCACCTTTTTTTTCTCATCCCATCTATGAGTATATTCTATGTAACAGCACTATTTTGATTGTACCTGCACATGTACTGTAGAAGAGGATGTAGGTCTAGGTTTTATGAATTCTTATTATTGCATAACATGCTGGTTAGAAGGAGGAGGTAAATTTAATTGAATCCTATCTGATAAAGGGTGTAATTCTTATATTAAAGTGTACAAAATAAGAGAGGAAAAGAGAGAGAAGGAGAGCGAGGCCACTGGATTTTGAAACTCACTTTTTTTTAAAGCCTAAAACTGTTAACATTTAATGATTGAAAGTGTCTCTTTTCTTCCAGACATTTTCAGGGACTGAACGTTTTTTATAACCTTTTCTCAGTGAGTCAACCCTTTAATATTACACCTTCAAGCTACAAAAGAAGAAAAAGAAAAGAAGTCTGAGCTTTATGACTGCAGAGACATAAGTTATTGAAGGCACTGATTACTAAGACGCTGTGTGATGAGATACTACAGAGCAAAGTCTCTATCTAATTAAAAGGGGACGTAAAACAATGACACAGTCAGACAAAGCAATTGTAGGCTGTGTTGACTGGCTAATTTATTATCGATTGCCATTCATTAGTGGACTGAACAATTGATTATATGGTTGCAGTCATTCAAACTAATAAACCAAAACTGTCCCTGCTGAGACATTCATGTTTCTGCACACAAAAGAAACATGAAAGACAAAGACAGGATGTATTTGTAAACTTCCCCCTCAACCAGAATTGTTTTTTGCGATCTGTCTTTGTAGTTTGGCTTTTCAGCTGCATCATTTTGAAAAGCAGAGTTAAATTGAGCAATGAAAGGCTTCAACTGTTACAGCTCTATCACTGGTACCAGAGAAACATATGCTGTTGTATTCTCAGATTGAAAACATAGAACTGTGACTCTTACATTAACATGTCCCTCTTTCTGTTCAATTTATCTTTGTCTGGATCTAGTGTGTGTGTGTGTGTGTGTGTTGGCCATCACCAGCCGCCAGACTGACCTGGTTTCTTGTTGACATCGGCAGTGAACAGCCAATCAGCCACCTTCTTGGCATCTGGTCCAGTGAGATAAAATTTTCCAAAGTAGGACATGTCAAACACGGCCACACCGTTTCGACATGACAGACACTCCTCTTTAATCTGTATTGCAAAAAAAAATAAAAATAAAAAAAATCAAACATATGTAGGATTTGCACTGAGTCAATGTCAACCTCATGTTTGTTTCCTTCTAGGACTTTCTGAGAATCCAATAAAGATCGACAGCATTCCATAAAGCATCATTAATCACAGCACTGATAGAGAAATTATCTAACTACCTCCACATCCTCCCTCACTGTATCCATAAATCTGCTCTTTGGCCTTCCTCTTTGTCTCCTACCTGGTAGCTCCATCTCTGGGATCATTCTTCTACCAATATAATCACTGTCCCTCCTCTGAACATGTCCAAACCATCTCAATCATTCTCTATCTTTTTCTCCAAACCTTCCTGTCTGTGCTGTCCCTCTAATCACGTCATTCCTGATCCTGTCCATCCTAGTCAGCCCTAAAGAGAATCTCAGCAACCTTAACTCCTCCACCTCCAACTCTGCCTCCTGTCTTCTGCCTATTCCTAGTGTCTCTAAACCATACATCATGGTTGGCCTCACAACTGTCCTGTAAACCTTTCCTTTCACCTTAGCTGACTCTCTTCAATCACAAATCACTCCTGACACATTTCTCCAGTTCTTATTAGCCAATACAATAGGTACATAAATATTTTGGACTTCTAAGGATTTCTAAAAGTTAGTCAAGGAGTGAATATTGTTTCTTACTATTTTTACTACAAAATTTTCGATGATGCAGAAAATAAACATTACATGTGAACAAAAATAACAACTTACCACGTTGTGATGTGGAGGGAAGCCAAAGGTGTACTCCTCCCCCAACAGTTGGTTATATTTGTAATTGACATTCTTCGGGGTGTCATAAGCACCATAGTAATCATAGTCTTTTACCTGCACCATTAGGAAAAACAATAATTATTTTATTTTTTTGTTATGACAATTTTAGGCGTGCCTGTTTGGCTGTGTGTATCTTACAGGAGCAGGTCCATCAGTGTTGAACCAGCCTGGTCTTTCCCAGCCATGTCTCTCTTGGAAGACACAGCCCTGTTCCGTCAGCACCTACAAAAAGACAAACACAAGAATTTATCTTCTTAGCGTCAGAGCTCATCAGAACTCAAGGGAACTCTGTTCTGCCTGAAAACATTTGGGTCTCTTAGCACAATCCAACAATGCACAATATAAAATAGAGCAAAATTCAAAATAAAATGTGCAATCTTACACTGTGCTTTTCAACCGTAGGCCTTCCTGAGTGTTTTGTGACGTCAAATTAATACACCTCATGAATAAAAAGTTTTTATACAACTTTTGTAAATGTAAAAACTTATTGTTAATAATAAAACTTATTTTTATATTAATAAAAATAAATAAAAATACATGTTTGCTTAAAAGTATTTCTGAATGAATGTGTTTTTCTACACCTTTGTGTTCATCAATTTAGTGTGCTGCAGTAAATGCATGTTTAATTTGCATCAAAACACATAGAGCAGCTTTCATGTTCTTTTTTTTAATGTGATCTACAGATTTTTTTGTCTTCTTGTCATTATCACTTGATCTACAGCTACTTCTAAAAACCAAACCTCATCAGTCACAGCTAATGGCCACAGGCAGGTAAAAAGTTATTGTTAATAATAAAACTTGTTTTTATATTAATAAAAAAATAAATAAAAATACATGTTTACTTAAAAGTATTTCTGAATGAATGTGTTTTTCTAAGTATGATTAGGCTTTGCTGGCCCTGATGGTCCAACACTGTACTTTATATAAAAAAAGAAACTTTATGAAATCAGAATGTATCATTTTAACTTCTTTTTTGAATTTTATACAACAAAAATTGCGCAGGAAATTCAAATGCACGACAGTGTGTACCCCACTTGTGTAGCATTAAATAGTAAAAAAATCTGTATAAATTCGCTAATAATATTATTGTGTTCTGTTATAAAAATACAAAGTACATTTAATACATTTCTGACATTTCTTTGTTCCCTTGATTCCAGACAAGTTCAGATAACACACACTGGCCAAATGTTTTTTTCTTTGCATCATCATAACCTGATCATTTGGCCAAAAGTTTTCAGTCAATATGTAGCTATTGAAAAACCAAAGTGCAGTGAAACTACTGATTCTCGGCATGGGGATCTTCCATTTGTTATTTTCCTCATGTCTTACAGATGGGACTAGGATCTGCTGTTTGGAATTGTTATACAAATATCAAACACTAGGGGGCAGGCAGACATAGGGTAGGTGGATTATTTTGACCTTAAGTGTAAGGACACCATCATCACGTGGTTGTTCGGATTTACCTTTAGGTGGTGACTGCTGCGGGTGACAAGCAAAAAGCTAGTCCATTACATTAAAACTCATCACCATGAAAGTGCTTTCTATCTGTTAGTATAAACAAATAATGATAATGTTGTTCACAGCACAGATGTTTTCCTTTTGTATGAAGATTGCCAAAATACATCGCTGGATAATTTTTTGTTCTGTAAAAAAAAAAAAAAAAAAATTGTTGTACAATCCTATTAAACTGACAGTTGTTTACAGTTGGTGGATATGGTCTGCTTTCTCCTACTTCCCCCTTGCAGGCATGAAGCTAGCTGACTGTTGCCAAACTTCCCACACTGAGCTATTTATACATTTATCATCCGTACATCCGACAAGGCAAAAACACGTCCAGCAGTGTCGGAGATGACGTGTAGTCAAAGCGTAGGGAGATCTTTTATCAGCCAATCAACCAACTAAAATACCTGATATACACAATGTCTGCCATAAATTAGGAAAAGTTCATAACCACTACTATATATTTATTCATTTCCTTCTTGATTATACAAAGCCCCATACATTTATCTCTAGTACAAGGATATAAATACAGGCAAAATGTGTCCAAAAAGCATGAATTACCTAACTACAGATATATGTAACTTAAATGCACCAAAAACCTGTTTTATCATGAGATCTCAGGAAACTGTCTCTTATAGTTCTTTCACATTGTGCCAGGAACAGGGTGTGACTTAGCAGCACATATTACAAAAATAGAAAAATAAGAGAATGAATCACTGTCAGCATCAGTGACATTTTACCACAGGGTGAAGGTCTCTTTGTGGAACCAATGGCTCACATGTTGACATGAATCTTACTTTTTAATTGTTCTTATTAAATGAAAAAATGTACATTTGAATCTGAAAGAAATGCAGATCTTTTTTTTTATGAAGCAAAGCCTTAAAGACAAGCCCCTAATGTATGAATGGTTTGTAAATGGGATTAAAAGCTTCTCTTATTGTTGACATTCCAACAGCTATTTTCTGTTCAGAATGAGAATTTGGTTGGTTAATATCTGACTAAAAGACTTTTCAAAAAATTGCACATTTGATTGAAACATTCACAGCTTAATAGTTTAATAATACCTTAATACCTTGGTAAAAGTAAAATGAAACAGTAAGGAAATAAACAATATTTATTGTTTAATGTTATGTAAGGTAGTTTTTTTTTGGAGCAGATCTCTTGATTTGCAATGCACTTGGTTCATTTTTTCCTTATCAAATAACAACAATAATAATAATAATAACGTAGTTTTATATAGTGCCATTCCAAGTTGGGTTTCCCAAGTAGCTTTACAAAAATATTATGGGAGGTGGGAGAGGAGGTTCAGCCGGCAGAATAGGCATGAGAAGCAGCAACATACAAGCCAGTGTCCTCTCAGTGAGACAGTGGGGGAAGAAGAGAGAGGAAGACAAGGGGAGAGAGGAGGATAATAAACCTCAGCAGTTACAAGCACAAAAAAACAGACATTGCACCCAGAAGAGGAAGGGGGAGTGGAAGTGTCCCATCATGTTAAGACAGACCAATATATTGGAGGGTAGAAGCATTGAAGGTGTTGGATGGGAACAGGATGACATCCTGGTGTACAGTATTGGACTTTAAGTTTTGAATTCATGTTATGTTACCTCACTGTTTTAACAAGCTGATGGACTGCAGGTTTATGGACAAAACAATAGCAACAAATATTGTAAATTTGGGTTTCACAGAAGTCCAAAGGTGCATGGGATAGCTTGGAACGCAATTTCGATACCCTTGTATGTTCTGTACATGTAAAGGTATTGACAAAAAAGCTGACCTTGACCTTTCTATAGAGGAGGCAGAATTTCCCATGTGGTTATACTCAATGAACATTTGAACATTGCTGACTAAAAATAAACCCTAATCTCTAAAAAAAAGTCCCAAATGTAAAAAATGTTTCAGCACTTTTGAATTCACATATCCAAGTCACATCCAAGTCAAATCCCAGTTTCATATTCAAAGCAAAAGTTAGTACCAACATACAGTATATAATTGTACTAAATTTAGCTAAAATTAACTTTTGTTAATCCTCAGGCCAGTTAGGTATATTAGCATTTTATACCAGAATGTATTTTAGAGTATTGTTTTCTTACACTATCAAAATCAGAATGGAGTGTTTAATCTCTTCATTGATTTTAGAGGTACTTCATGCAACATGTATGTTTACATGCAACTGACAAGAAAACAAGACAACACAGAAATAATGCAAGACTTGGCTGATAGTGACAGCTCCATATACTTTCTGCAGGCACGTAGAACATTTCTGAAATATTGAATGTGTCCTATAATCTGGGGCTCCAGCTCTAGCTTACATCATCTAACCTCATTCTCTAAAGGACTGTATCACAGTGACATTTAGTGGAGATTTTTTTCTTTTCATAGACGCCCCCACAAAACACTTCAAATTAGAGAGTTGCTCATACCTGGTGGAAAGGATCTTTCCTCATGTTCCGGCTGGCCAGTGGTTCATCAAATGGAAACACAACAGAGTAGTTTTTGGCATAGGATTCATGACTCCTCTCTCTTATCCACTGGTTGTTGTCAGTCAGTGAGTGATGGAAACGCCTGAGACAGGAAATTCACAAGATTGTTATTGAAATAGATGGATTTGACTTTTTGGGAAAATTGAACTGGAACAATACAGAATGCCATTTCAAGAAAAAGTAAAACTAACATTTAGAGAAGAATTAAATTCCGGGCAGATCAAATATTTGACAACTGGACTCAAGGCAGTGTTAGTAACCCAAAGTGTTGTACCTGATATCATATCCATACATGTCCTTTTCAGGACGACCATGAATGATCCAGTGAGCCAGCTCTTTACCACAGCCTCCTCCAAGCATCATACCTGAGAAATGATAAACAGAAAGTGTTTTCATTGACATTGCCAACATAAAGATCCTCGCTTTGAAGCATGGTCACAGTGACAAGAACCTTTGTGTTCATCAATTTAGTGGTGCTGCAGTAAATGCATGTTTAACTTGCATCAAAACACCTAGAGCAGCCATCGAGTTCTTTTTTTTTAAGTGATCTACAGATTTCTTTTTTCTTTTTGTCATTATCACTTGATCTACAGCTACTTCTGAACAACCAAACCTCATCAGTCACAGCTAATGGCTACAGGCATCTATTTACATAGCTATAAAAAGGGAAATAATTTGTCAAGAATGTTTCCTTCTGCTCATCGATGAATGAAAATAAGAAAGACAGATGGAGGAGTTAACTGTCAACCAGATGGACGAATTGGTCATGGATTTCATGTATTTTCAACTACAACTACTTTAAAAGAAATGTTTGATCTAATTAGTCTCATAATTAATATGGAATAATTGGCAATACACAATTAATCGTGATCATAAGTGCAACCGATCATGATAGTGTTTTTAATAAATCTTGTTTAATCTTGATTGATTGTGATTGGAATTGTTCTCCATTTGTCCTGTTTAATCATACTGTAATTTATCATTTATGATAAATCAACATATTAAACTATGAAAAAAATGTTTCAAATGTTCTTGGTAACACTAATTGCAAATAAACAATAAAGACTAGAGGTCTCTTTACTTTCTAAAAACTTAAATAAATGTCATATTTATGTTGGAATATCTTTAGTTTGGCTTATTTGAAACAGTCTTTTAATAATACTGTTCAGAATATTCTCCAGAATAACTTCAAAGGATTTGAATAAAATATTTGAACGCACTGGGAAATTCAGCATTTGGTAGAAATGTATTACCTATTTTTACCTTTAAGGCAGTTTAGTTTCACTAATGATCCTTCAGTTGTTGATTTTTCATTAAACTAGAGGCAACAACTCTTATTAGTTCTTAAATTGAAACACTAAAGCACCTAAGACAGCAGGTCTTGTGTTTCTACCCGCCGCTGCCAATAAGCTGCCTTTTACGCCTTTCTCCATAGAAAAGCATTACCTCAATGAGAGGAACAGTGTTTGCATCAATGAGCAGCAAAAAAAAAAGATTTGTACAAATAGAGGCCATGAGCTTTAACAAACCCACTGACAGAAATTCAGGGCATTTTTGCTTTTCCATAAATGAACAGACAAAGAGCACAAGCATCTTCCTTGGAGATGTGCTCATTACTGTGATTATGAGAAAGATGTTAGGAAGCTGCTGAGTAAGAGGTGGAAGCCAAGACAGGCAATTAAACCGCCATCATGACATCAAATGGTCCAAAGTTATAAACTACGCAGTTTACTTCAACTCTGAAAATGAGAACTACATGGCTGCCAAGCAACAAAAAGTGCAGAACACAGAAGGTGAAAATGACACACAGCCACCAAAACTGTACCATTTTACAAGACATAAAAGAGTAAGGTCTTGTCCTGTGTTTGATCTGTGATTGCAACCAAGAACCACACCAAAACGTATACTCAAATGCAACAAGAGTTACTTAACCCTTGTGTTGTCCTTCAGGTCTAGGTGTAGCATGCCTAAGTATCTCCACATATATGATTTGCATGGTCCTGTACTTCATGTCTTTTGCAAAATTTCTTAAAATTAATTTATATTCTTTCCACAAATAAGATGCAAATTTGTTGCCAGGACAAATAGTATACGTATAAATGCCACCAGGACAACAGGCTAAAGGTTAGCCAAATTGGTAATAAAGAGGCGTAGTCAAGGAAAGACACCCTATATTTGCTAAGAAAATGCTCAACTTTAACCAACAGTAAGGCTAAAAATCTGCAATAAGCTTTAAAGGAATAGAAAGGAAAGTGACCAACTTTGTGCAGTAGACAGTGAACAGTGGACAGTGAACAATGTGTGTCCACTGACCACACACCGTGTGGGGTCAGTGGTAGAAGTAAGTAAGAACAAGCTTAATGTCATAGTGAAGTAAAAAATGTAACAAGGCGAAACGCAAAGGAAAGGATGAAGCTAAACCTTTCCCAAAAACTCCATTTCTAATATGTCATCTGAGGTCTGTCACAATAAAACTATGTACACTTTGGTTCAGAAGTATGCAAACATTACTCATAGATCGGCTCAGAAATTGCCTATAGTTTTACTCTAGAGCAGACTTGGGCAATTATTTCGACTTGTGGGTCAAATGTAGTACTTAAATTTGTGTCACGGGCCAGATCAGGATCAGAAAGATTGAGTATTTGCGTGAACTAAGACAAATAATGAGTAAAGTATTAAATAAAGGCAAAATGCTTTAAGCCTCTTTAGACTATCTAATGGGGGAATGCCGACTTTGCAGGGAAAAAGGTGGAAAGATAACGATAGTATAAATTAACAGTATAATTTGGACAAGTTCGGCGGGCTGGATTAGAGCGCCAAACGGACCACATCCGGCCCCCGGGCCTTAGTTTGCCCAGATCTGCTCTAGAGAGTAGTTGCTATCTGCCACGTAAAAAAAAAAACTTGTGTTCATTTTGGACAATAGTTTGTTGATCTGATCATTTTGTTTTCTCACAGTGGCGATATTATTTTGTTTGTGTTTGATTTAACGTTTATTTCGGGTTATAACTGCACTGTACCTAACCTGTAATTTACTAATCATCATCTTCCCTGTTTCCTTAGTCACTTACCAGCACTGTTGAAGCCACATCCCAAAAAGAAACCCCTGACCTCTGGGGCTTCTCCCATCAGAGGCTTGTGGTCTGCAGTGAAGGACTCTGAAGAAAACACACAGGGAATCAATAAGAAACATCAAAAGAGAGAGAGAGAGAACAAGTTAGTGAGATAGAGATAGAGGGAGAGAGATAGAGGGGGAGAGGAAGTGAGTGAGACAGAGTGTGTTTGTTTGTGTGTGTCTTTGCGCAGGTGCATATGTATATACCTGGACCACAGACAGTGGACTTAATACCAGTCTGCTCCAGACATGGAACTCTGTTCACTGCTCCCTCAATGTGTTGCATAAAAACATCCCAGTCCAGATCAAACAGGCTGAACGCAAACTTATCAGACACCTGAAGAGAGAGTGAATAAAACCCATGAAGCTGCAAATGTAGCTGCTTAAAAATCAGATTTCACCAATTTCACAGAAATATTGAGCAGCTCATCAGTGTGCAACCAAGGCCTCTGTTAAATCATCTTGTTAGTTCTCAGCAAGAATCATCTGTCCAATCAGACACCGTACATCCCAGAACATTGTCCAGACTTTGTACCATTTGAACTGTTTTGTTCCTCTTAACTGAACCAGCAATCAGCCTGGAGCTGCAGCTGTCATACAGAGCAGAGCAAAACAGGATGGCAATGAACAGAAAAGAGCAGAGCAAACCAGAAAGAAATGGAAAGAGGATATCAGGACAAAAAAAACAAACCAAACAAACAGAATAAGAGCAGAATAACAAAAAAAAGAAAAATTGACATTAATGTCTGATTTTCTTATTCCAAGTATTAATTGGAGGGATGTTTTTAACAGGTGTTAACCAATAAAAGCATGTTTGTTATGTGAGTTAATGGATTTTGCGCTAACCCTCAGCATTTTGTTAATCAGCATTTTATTAATTATTAATCAGACTATTAATCAGAAATTATTTCGAGAAACAAATAGGAAGTAAGTAAGAATATCAGTTAAGTCAACAAAAAAGCAGTCACTTAAGGTGATTTTAAATTGTCAACAAAGGTCCTAAATGTCCTAAAAAAATCTTTAATTTAAGCTGAGGCTCACCTCGTCCCAGAAGATTGGATTCTGTTCGTAGCCGCCCACAGACAGGGCATCACCCTGCAGCCGCAGATACACTGATGCATCGTGGTCCCTGACATTAGGCATGTTCTGCACAGAGGGACAGTTACTGGAATTACAACATTAAAGATATTAATCCATTCAACCATATGTAGCTGCAGTGATCAGCGTAACAGGATCTGTGATTGACTCAAAAGGGAGGCGCTGTTAAATTTAGGAGAAAAAATGTGTGAAATTAAAATTGTAGTAGATCGTAATAAGCAGCTAAAACTAAACCAGAGTGGTTAGAATTTCAAATGACAATCAAAACTTAAAAAATATATATAATGTTTAAGTTGAATGCAGCATGTGATTCTCACTAGTTATTCTTGACTCACTATTATTCACTATTCTAATAATGAAACAGCAACCAGTTGGAGAACAGTGTTGAGACAAGGACATGCAATCATGGAACTGAGGACTGATGAACATGGGAGACTTATGCACTGATGCTTTCTGAGTCATCTTTCTTTATGGTCTTTAGTATCTCAGTGTGGGCTTTAACATCGATGTCTCTAGCTGATGCTGAAGCAGTGATAGTGGTGAAGCGTTTTCTTTGAACATGAAACACAGAGAAGTTCTGACAGTCTGTCTGAAACCACTGCCCTCTGGAGGATGAATACAGTCACGCTTGTGTGCACTGACAAGGCAAGACTCAATTTTTGTGTTTGTGTGTACACCTCACAAAATGAACACTTGTTCTTGCACTTACCCTGATGTGAAATCTAATCTCTCCTTAAATATTCCCATCACTCCTACTCACTAGAGACCTTCAAAATGTCCCACTAAGGATAATTTGTCCCCACAACTACAGCATAGTTTGTAATTTGTCCCGACAAGTATGGCTCCACCAGAAACACACACACCGTGTAGTAAAATAGCCTGTTCTGCAGTGACCTTGGCAAACGTGAATACAAAGTCTTCTGCACTAGACAACGTTTGTCTTTAGCTCTACAAGCACGTCACTCAGACTTAAGAGTTATGGACGCGATAATCATTTATGCGGCCACAGTGGCCCCTGTTGGTCATTACGGGTTATTACAGAAAACTTTTTATGGCTTTAACTGTAAAACCATCGTCAATCATTGTAAAAAAAGACGAAGACTAAGACTAAACTTGACCATTTCTTACTCTTATACTCTCTTATTTGTTATTACTTAAATCAGATTAAATACCCTTCACAAAAAGAAATATATTACAATAAAAATAATATATTACAAAGACAGGGCCAATACCTGTATGCCTTCTATTCTTTCCGTTACCACATAGGCATGATGCATGGCAATAAGTGGAACTTTGACTCCTGCCATCTCCCCCAGTTTGGTGGCCCAAACACCTACAGGAAAAAATTAAACAAGAAGCATCAGACACACAACACAGGAAACAAATTTAGGCAAAACTCAAAGTCAAACTCAATTTGTATGATTTCCTGTGAATTCTTTGTCTAAGGCTCACCTGCACAGTTTACTACACATGGTGTCTCAATCGTTCCATGGGGCGTCTCCACTGCCTTCACCCTCCTCACACCGATGTCATCTTCTCTCACATTAATTCCAGTCACAGGACAGTTCTCTATCACCTGAGATGAAATTACAGGATGGAATTCCTCACATTCAGTTTAAACAACAATCTTTCTATGTTACCAGATAATTCAACTGATGAGTTAAGGTTTGATCTTGGGGAGTTATGTTAATACATTGAGAACATACATAAAAATTAAAAGACACCTTGAAACAAAAATGATTGGACTCTTAGTGATCCACATTGGTACTACAGATGAATAGTGGCATTTTTTTTAATATTGATTTTTTTTTATTCTACCAACCAAGCTTCAATTTCTTTAAAACACATTATTTTACAGTATACACAATAGGTCAGATTTTGGAGATGGTGGTCAATTTTGGTGGAGAACATTAGTGTGCAATTTTATTTTGTAATGCTACGAATGAGTACACAAGGCCAAGTTTGAACAACACACAATGCAAGATGGACTTGAGTAACAGACACAACATGAGCCCATTTTTTTAAATAATTTTTAAGTAGAATATTCTCAACATATCAACCCATCCCATATTTCTTATACTTCTCTCAACCAATTGCACATAATCTATACAACACATTTATTTTCCTAAGATGTTCACTTTCAAAGGGAACTGATAAGGTGATCTTACAGTTTATTGGCTCTAGACGTTCTCTTGTCAAGATAAGATCAGCAGTATTAAAATGTTATGTGACAAAGTCAGTGGACAAGGTTTGGATTGGCAACGAGGGGACAATTGTGCTGCTCTGGCGATAGTTAATCTGTGTGGGAACAAATGACAGGAGTTCATTACCGTGGCTCCTCTGGCTGTTGCTGCTCTGGCTAAAGTGGTGCAGGTGCCTGCTGGGTCCATAGTACCGTCCTTCGGCACGTACAATGTTCCATACAGGTCAGTAACATTCATCAGAGGATACAGGTCCTTGGTCTCAGCAGGTGAAAGGACATGGGACTCAATGCCGTACACCTTACCTAGCTGAGGAAGACATACAACAGTATTTAGTACAATCCTCAAACTTTGGGTCCAAACTCCATACAAGAACACCATTGTCTCTCTGTCACTTTGTCACTTTGATGAATGCAAATATGTCAATACCAAATTGACATATACCAAAAATACCAAAAAGAAAAAAATGCCACCAAATTGGTGGAAATTTGCTATAGTTAAATTTAAGGAAACCGCATCCATTTTTCTGAAGTAACATTGTAACAGTAACCTACTATAAGATATAAATGTATATATCATACCGACATGAGGCGCTTATACTCGTCTAGCCTCTGTTTGTTGGAAGCGATGAAGAGTCCTCCATTCTGGATCCAGCCTGTGTGGAGACCTGTCTCCTCCTCCAGGTCTTTGCTGATTACATTCCTAGTGTGGGCCAAAAGTTCCACCTCAACATCACTTGGACGAAGCTGCCACAGCAGACCTGGTGAAGACGTATTATAAGGTTGTGAGAGAATATAGCGAATATATGGAGTTTGAACAACTATGCTGGCTGCAACTTATAATTCTGGACAAATAATCCAACCAAACACGCTGCTCCATACTGTGAGCCTTCTTGTGAGACCACTGAAAGTTTTGTGTGTCAGGGTGTTGCTTACCAAGTTTACATTCTGTTTTTTTTTCTTTTTTCCTTATTTTACATAATTCCAAAGTTTTGCTATACCACCCTATTTTAAGGTAAATAACTATTTTTCATTTCAAATATTCCCATTTCCAGCTCCTATTAATAAAACAAAAAGGAGTGCTAACTTTGGTCACAACTGCAAAATGTTCATGTATATTAAATTTTAATTTATAACTTGTTTTACTTGGTCATTAGTTTAATTTATTTACTGTAGGTGGATCCTACATTTCCATAATACAACTTTACTGTGCATAAAATTGTGTGGAAAGGGTAATACAGTCTGGGGAGGACCATAACAATGTGAGGGGGTTCATAAACGGTATATATACACATGTCTGCCTCTACTTTTTTAAAGGAGTTAAAAGATTTTGCCTTTTCGCAGTGGGTCATGAAATACGTCTAGTACAATAAACAAGGACTGTATTTACATTCCAGGTAAGTGCACAGTACCACGCAGAGACGATAATTGCAGCACTCCCCCCTCTACCTTTGTCCCACACCAACAGTACCCAAGGCCAGCGAGCAATAACTCAGCTGCCTCCAACACATGCATCAGTGGGGGTTTTTATATGCAGTTAAAGCAGAACTGTTAACAGTAGATCTGCAGTATGTGATTTACTCAAAAAAATCAACCCAAGAGTCTTACAGGGTAGGCATGCTGCCAACTACACTATGGCACCACGTCTAACCAATGTGCTATAAACCAAGTGATGTGCATGCTAATACTCTGCTTTGACCCACCACTTCCAACCCTTGGAATCCAAATTGTCCCAGAAATTCACCCTTTAGATTAGTGTTCCCCAATTTTTTTTTGCACAACAAACCGGTTAAATGTCTTGTTCTATTTTCACGTACAGGCCATTAAGTTGTGACAGATAAATATCCTGTATTAAAAGTACATTTCCGGTGTTCTGAAATATTTTCCTACCTATAAAATCTTCCTACCCGAATTATCTGTGCATAGATACAACAATGGTTTCCCTATTGCACCCAGCCTATAATTTTCTGCAACCAGACCGGTTCACAAGGTTGGAATCTTGTATCAATGACTCATTTTGAGTTTGAGAAAATATTTCCTAATCAAATATAGTTACATTATGGATGATGGAATCCTAGCCTTTCTATTGTGAAGTTCTTTTGTTGATGTGGATATGGATCAAGTGTTAGTAATATCCAGATGGGGCCAAAAGGAAACATTATTCCTTTTACAGATCGTACAGGTCGGTACCAGTCCCCGGCCCAGTGGTTGGCAACCACGGCTTTAAGTGTCAATAGGGTTGGGGCTTGTGTAGTATTGTGTAGTATCAGGTACCAGTACCCAAATTACAAACAATGCAAAAAGTTGCACACACTTGCAACTGGAAATATTTAAATAATCATGCATCCAGATATTTTTCCAGATTCTTTTTCCAAAACAGTTACATCAACATATTAAAAAAATGAAAATACAGTTCCATTCTTGTCACCATTTCTTTAGAACCTGGTGGGGTCACCTCCTTTGTTTTCTATTATTCAGTCAGGTTAAGAAGTAAATGACTACTAGGCATCCAGGTGTGTTGAGATCTAGCCCTGGTCATTTGATCCTAGTAAGGAAATGTAAAATTCTGTAGTATTATTTACTAAAATACTACAACTAAATAAGCACAACTCCCCCCAAAGGTATTCACACAGAAAGTGTTCCAGTGGTAGTGTTTCCATAAATATTTGCTGCTTAAGATGGTATAGTGTAAAAGTTAATAATTGGCTGCACAAAGAAGCCAAACTAGCCTCTCAGCATGGTCTGAAGAAGCCTTGCACTGTCGGTGTTGTTGTTTTGTATTGCTGAGGCAGGGCAGACTACATTGGCTCAACCTACTCTAGTCGCTTAGATATCAGTCACCCAGGCTTAGATAGAAGATCAAATTAGTGCTATTGCTTAAACTACAACATTTACCTAGAAGACAGTTATAACTGAAGAACCGTCTGGGGTGCAGGGGTGAAACATATTTTAGAAACAAAACAGTCCACCTGCCATTAAAGCATTGTGTAGTTTTTTTTTTTTTATCCTGAGAGGTGACGTACTGTACATGTGAATTTCTTTGGCAACCTGTTACCTGCAGTGTGCCAGGTGGTCCCTGCAGTCAGTCTGTCTCTCTCCAGCAGGACGACGTCCCTCATGCCCATTTTAGCCAGGTGGTAGACAGTCTGACAACCCAGGCTGCCTCCTCCAATCACCACCACGTTTGCTGACCTGAAACAGGTGGAGGAGAACCATATGTAAGCAGCAGATAAGGTGACTTTGATAAGTGAGGCAAAGGAAGGTGAAACTTCTGTGCAGCAAAATGTATTACCCTTTTCTCTGGAAAGCACACAATTCACCTCTTGTAGTAATGTGCTTTTAAATAAAAAAAGGACAATACTTGCATACTTTATCTTCTAGCAGCTTTCTATACAACTGAAACATAGATACCACTACTTCATTCTATCACATGTCAATAGTTAACTCGCATAGACCACTGACTTGGGTAAGGGTTTGGTAGGTCCAGATGTTGCTCCATTGCCCTGTTTTAGAGTCTTCTCATAGGGAACACTTTTTTCCTGTGTGGGTGATGAACTGTAGGTACGAGCACTTATTCGCCACGAAGAAGACAGCGTGGGACGCACTGACAACAATGCACATCGGACTGTGCTCCCCAGAAATGCCATGGTCCCCTGTGGACAAATGCAAAACAACAAGTAAAGCAGGAGACATTAAAGATCACAGAAAGTTAAAGGCTCATTGGTTACAAAACTGGTACCAAAAACTAAAGGGGGGAGCTAAATTTAACAAGTAATTAGAAATCTTTAGATTTTTAGTCATATTTTGGAGAAACATGTTATTCTAGTCTGTCCTTTAGCACAATGTGGTTAAGTATTACCAAGAACTGAGCTTATTGTGCTTATCAGCTTTATGACTATTAGAAAGACTTATCATTTAAAATAAAATTGGTCAAAATCTCAAGATTTAAAGAGCTTTGTTTGTCAAAATGCCATTGTAGGCAATGTTAGTGAAATGAAGGTGGGGTAGCATACAAGTAAATAGACGTTCAAGTACAAGTAATTCTAGGTGAAAAATAAGCAAGTAAAATGAAAAACATATTAACAAAATACAAACAGCATAAAACAGAAATATATAACAATATACACAAATTAATATAATTAAGTAAAAGAAAATAAAAGCAAGAGCAAGCAGCACGGAGAAAACTATTTATGTGCAGTACGTGGATACTATTTTCTTTACATTCATACACATATACCCACATATATGTAAACACCAACACAACTATATATATGTATATACACACATATTTTATATGTGCACGAATGTAAATAGCAGCAGTTGTAAACCAGACAACATAGAGAAAAGAAGTGTACAGTACATAAAGTGATGTGCATTGTGCATAGTATTTAGTATGCAGTTATATACAGTATGTATGCATGTATGTATGTCTGTTTAGGACAGTCTGAGGGATTAAATAGTGGGAGCAGAGTTCAGTGTCCTCATGGCCTGAGGGAAGAAACTCCTCCTCAGTCTCTCAGTTCTGGCTCTACATGAGCAGAGGCGCTTACCAGGCGGCAGACACCTAAACTGTCCAAGACATGGGTGGTATTTGTCCTTAATTATTTTCAGGGCTCTCGTCGTTGTTCTGCATGTCCATTTTGCACAGCTTATAACTCATTGCAGACCTTTGCTATCCTTGACTGAGCATCTTCCATACCAGGCAGTGATATTCCCTATGAGCACTGACTCAATAGTTGCAGAGTAAAATCTGCTTATACTTGCTCATGTATCAGCAGTGAATACTGCAAAAGAAAGTAGCTCGTATCGGTAGTATCTTGTATCAGCATCTTTGAAGTCCAAGTTCAGCTCTTTGCACTAGTGGAGAATATTACATAAAGACTTCCAATTAAAGGAATCACTGTCACTAAATCGCTAAAGACAAGAGGTGACCTATGGCAACAAATCCAAGAGATAAAGGAGATGTGCAAGTGTATTTGCGGAAATGTGCCTTTTGGCAAAGGATATTAGTCACATTTTGAGCACAAACTTTCTGTCTTGGCTTAAAACTCGACGTATACCATATGGCTTACATCTTATACTATATATAAATACGAGAGCACCAGTGCGATCGAGGACACCTGTTCTGTTTGTCTTAAATTTTGACAGATCAAATGTCTGCTAAACATTAAGAGATTGTTTAAAATTTGGGTATTACTTCGGTGAATTTAACCAGCCAATGTGCCTCTAGCTACACTTAAGCCATGCTCTAATTTTGACAACAGTTTCATGGTTGCCTTGTCGGAGATCATTGTCATCGTTTAGCCATTAGTGCTAGGGTTATGTATAAGTAAAATATACACATATACTAACGCACCACCAGTACTTGAACGCACCACAAGAATGCCTGTCTATTTTCAGCTGCCACTGCTGCAGTAGCAGAGGCAACAACGTGGCGGAAAACGTTGTGAATGAACTGCAAAACCGATGTTTACGACTTCTTCTGCACTTGTTTTGTTCTCTTGACAACTTTTTAAGTGTCATGGTAATTGGTGTGTGCTACCCCTTGTGGACTTACTCGTAGTTTTCCCTCTTACAGGACGTAGATTGCAAAGTTCTCGATCGAGAGGAGTCGACGCGTTATATTCCAAGGAAAATAGACGACTGATTTTTGCAAACCAGTCGAGCAAAATGGGTTCACGAGCTCTGTAATCTGTGTAGTAGGTCGAGTCGACAGTTGTAGGTCCTGTTTACTCCTCCTTCTCCTCCGGCGGTGTCGCTGTGGCTCCTACAAAAACGACCAGCCGCCACTGCACTAAACTACACCAAACTGCACTGAACTGAACTGAACTGAGCTGAGCTGAGCAACACACATGGTGCCATATCTCTCAATCTGGCTGAGAGATATGGTAACAACATTGTGTAATTCATTCGGTCTCGGAGAAAACTCAAAGTCCACCCACTATGAAAACTACAGCACAGTGGAATGGTACACTATATTATATATTATATAACATTATAACTCGTGACTGACATCAAATAAAAAACAAACCACAGCGACGTTTGTTAGGGCTGTAAATAGAAGACACAACGATCTCAATTAATCCCACCGAAAAAAAGCAGATAATATACAAGGCACAAAACTAAAGTCAATTAAAATGGCAACTTTTAGGCTTTAAGAAAGACTATAAGAAATCCTGAAAAAAGTGGTAGTCAATAATAGTTACTTTAATACAGTGGTCCCCAACCGCTTTAATTTTATTTAGGGGTATTTATCTGCAACAACTTAATAACCATGAAAAAGCTACGAGACATTTAACCGGTGCGTGGTGCAAAAAAGTCCAGCAGGACCCAGCACAAGGAGAACATTTTGGAATCACTCTATTCTGAGGAAAAAACATATAGTAAAATTAAATTTCCAGAACTTACATTGGTATCAAATTAAATCTGTTTGTCAGTGTGCAGTTTAACAGGAGCAGTGACACCTTGGAGGCCTGTTGCACCAAGTGGACTGACAAGAATTACGCCTCCAACACAAGGTTTATGAAACTTCTTAAAGAAGGTAAATCATCACAGAATGTTGCAAAACTTGTTGGTTGTTCAGGGTCAACTGTATTCAAAATATGGAGTAAGTACAAACAACAAGGCAAGCATAGTGTTAGACCAAGGAAGACATCAAGGCGTAAAGACAAAAAAAAAAACTCAAAACAAGATGCATTGAAAATAGAAAGAAACTGCAGTCAATGTCTGTGACCAATCTGTAAAAATAATCGTCCAAAGGACATGGGATTTACAGAAAGGAAAGCTAAATGAAAGCCATCATTAACACCAAAATAGAAAAGAACAAGATTACAATGGGCTGAATAGAAACAGTCTTGGCGTGGAAGAATTTTATGAAGATGACTGCCTGAAAAAAACATGCAACTTTTCACAGTCATTAATGATATGGGGCTGCATGTCTGGTAAAGGCACATTACATCTTCAACATATGCACATGTTTATGTTGACATTTTGGATACGTTTCTTTTTCCATCAGTTGAAAGTGCATTTGGAGATGATTTCAACAATTCATCTTGCCGTAGAGCAAAAACTGTCAAGGCATTCATTGAGGAAAGACACATAAGGTCAATATCATGACCTGCAAATAATCCAGATCTCAATCCAATTGAAAATCTTTGGTCGAAGTTGAAGAAAATGGTCCATGCCACGAATCCAACCTGTAAAGCTGATCTGCCAAAAGCAATAAGAGAAAGTTGGAGCCAGATTGTTTGTCACTGAAATCCATGCCTCTGAGACTGAGAGCTGTTTTTGGAAGCAAAAAAAAATTGTTGGTCTTTTTTTTCTAATTTCTTCCCCAGAACAGGGTAATTCCACATTTTTTAATATATTTTTTTTTTCTTTTAATGTTTCTTGAAGCCAAAAAGTTGACATTAGTTATTTGTCTTGTCTATAATCTGCTTTTTTTCTACAAAATTAAACAACTGAATGAGCATCCTCGTGATTCCATATTTTTGGCCGGGGGGTTGTATGTACACGGTAGATAAATATTAAGGTCTAAAAAGTTGCAGTACTGTTTAATCATTACAAAGATCAACTGTTGCTTCCTCTGTACAAAACACTAATTTCCTTGGTTGCTGAGCCTACCCAAGACTTATAATATGCGTGAAATAATTTAAGTGAAAAAAAAACTTTCCATTGCTAGGAGAGTGGAAAATACAATTATAAATATATGAATGGATGGAAAGAAACAACTTGACACCACGCAAACACAGAAAAAACACAAAATTACATTTAATAAAATACAACAAAAGAATAGCAGCACACCATTAAAGAATAGCAATAACAGCAACAGTGGCTATTAGTATATTAAAAGAAAGTGTACTGATAAAATAGCACAGAGGGGACAGCAGTAGTCAAAACTGAAAAAGGACTGTGTTGGAACTGTTTCTATGGTGTATTAATGTAGAGCTTCATATTTAAATGCACATTTTATTTTACCTGTTATTAATACAATTATCCACACATTTCTGACTCTCTGTGTCTCAAATTGATCTACTTTTGTTGCTCTGAGACCATCAATACAGTATATTATCATAACTGTATGCCAGCAGGTTAAACATGTGCCTTCAAAAGACAAGAAATGAAAAGTGCCAAGCAAATGGAGAGTCTCAGCTTGCAGACATGACCTCATAAACACCCAGCTTTGAACCGGCAGCCAATAAGGTGTCGAGTTGAGGACCCCTCCTGTGAGCGGCTCTATGCAGTTGCTTCAAACAGCCTCAAACAGGACTGGGGCTGGAGCGCCCGGAATGTTTGACTTTGCTCTTCTCAGAGTGCATACTTCACCCAACCACATTTTCTCGAAATGTATTTTATATTGCAGTCTTGCACCACAGGTTTTACATTACATGTAATGTAAAACCTTTTAAACATTTGCATTGCATGTCATTACATTACATGTAATGTAAAACCTGTTTATGTGCAATATAGCTGCTCATCTATCTTATTCTTATTCTGCATTTTCTATCGTGAAATTTTCTAGTTGTAATTGCTGATGCAGGGCAATCAGTCAACTACCTATATACAGTCTGTCTCTTCTGCTGCATTTATCCCTAATGTTGACACACATGGTTTTTACTGATGCATGTGCTGACAGCTGTGGCAGGCCCCCGGGATAACTTGTGAGACCATGCATTCGATATTCATCTGTTCACTTCTCTTAAGAAATTGTATACTAAAGCGATGTTCTACAAATGTCCACTTTACTTAAATTTTGTTTTTTATTATGAATTCTTATTTTAAGAGAGGTTGAGAGTGCATTATCAAAATGGTTAACAAATAATGAGATGATTTTGAAAATAAATCCTTACCTAATGACATGCATTGCAAATGTTAACAAGACACAGACACATTAAAAGAAAAAAAGGTCAATTTTGGTCACTACAATCTACATACATTTTCAATGACAAAAACCTTCATTCCTTCACAATCAGGGACATCTGGTGGAGTACGAGCGCATTGCACTATGCAGTCATTCAAATCCGATTTATCAAATTATATGTTAAAGTTTCCGTGGAATTATTAAAAATATTTGATCTTCTTTGCCGCAAACATGTGTGTTTCATTGTGAAGTATACATAGTATATATATAACATAGTATATTTATTCTAGATTTGTTCATTTTATGATATATATTCATTTGCTTTTGTCTTGACCTTTGTTCATGCTGCTATACGTGTATACAATAAAATACAACTCGTACGTTACCAAAGATGAGTAAGTTGCTTTGTAATATGCTCGCTTTATTAAAAGAAAGTTTCACCAAAAAAGAAAAGTGGTTACAGCTCCATCTAGCGGGATAATCATGCCATCGCAACCAACTGAAGAAGTTAGAATTTGCGGCAAAAAAAAAACCGTTTACTGTCAGTATGTTAATAAAAAAATAACATAATAAACTACATTAACAAGTAAAACACGAAATAATAACAACGTATGCTCTCGAATAAGTAATGAGCACTTCGGCCACTGTCAATGTCAGGACACCTGTTCAATTTACGGCATTGACCGCAGTAAGAAAGAAATGCTTAAAACTTACAGAAGAATGTCCAATGGTTTTTCATTGTTCTCCATGTCCAGGCTCTTGTCCCATGACACCTCAGCAGTAGACCGAGCGGCTGGTGTCGCCAACCAACCCAATGAGTTTTCTCCGCTTGTACGGGAAAAATGTCCACACATATTTGGTGTAAACCCCGAAAAATAACTTTAACCAAATGATTCAACTATAAAGGAGAAGTGTCTGTAAGTCAGCGAGGTTCTGTTAGACGTTCTACGAACTAGTCGACCTGTTCAAGTGTAAAATAACAGCTATACTTAAGTAAAGGTGGCCATGTACAACATCCGCAACCGATTTACGTCATGGTCGTAAAATGCTTTGTTCTTGTAAAAAAAAAAACTCTGTACGTCAAAACTGCTATTTACTGCCGACTGCATTGCTTTTTACTTTGTCAGTATTATATTATATTATTTGAAAAAATAAAGTTGTAAAAGCATGTAACACGATATACAGTATATACATATACAGTATATACAGTATATATATATATTGCTAGGTGTGTATTGTGTATATGCTTGAATTGTGTCGTTAACCAGTCACTTAACATTAATAACAACAAAAGTCTCTCTGAGCACTCATTTCTAAATTATGGAATCTTTTTATTTATTGTTGTACATCATGTTCAATGACTCGTCCGTAAACCACACCAAGAGTCAACAAATAAATTAAGACAGATTACATCACAGACACTTAGCAGAGGACAAACTCAGCAAAACCTGACTTCATTTGCACAAATACAGCTCAGTCAATGCACCCTAAATCACAATAAGTGTCAGGAACTTGGTTAAGAGATCTTAGTGAAGCCACTTGGAGAGGCTGGTGTAATATCATTTGCAACAAGAGCTGGAGTAATAATATTTCACATATTCTATAAAATATATCTTTCCCAAACAACAGCAATGCTAGAAAAAAAGAAATGTTCCGATTTATAATAGTAAAAACAAATATGTAATATTTGTGTTATGTCATTATGCTATGCTATTGTGCAGGCATCACAAACACGCTAATGGAAAAAAATATATTTTACCTTATCTTTTTAGTTACGCTGCAAATGAGGAAATAATTATAGGAAATAATAGTCTTTGGGTAAGATTTACAAAACATTTCATATCCAAAACACACCCTTGATTGTCAAAAGATATGTAATTAAAAAAATAATAATTAAACTGCAGATTAACAGCAAAGCTAGTACACAAGCAGGGTAATAATCTGAGGGTAAAGCTCAGATTATGTAAATTTAAAACAATTCTTAGCAATAACAATTAATACTAATCCTGAAGATAAGCCAAACATTCGGCAAATACACAAAAGGTATGTCAAATAAATGCTGTTTGATTAGGAGGTCTATGAACAAAAATACTTAAGAAGCCAAAATAAATCCTGACAAAAGAGAACTCACGCACAACTAAACATTTGGTCTTAAGGATATCCTAAATTATTTTCTCAGATGTAGCTAAAGGTTAACAAAACTCCATCAGCTAATTCAGAGAATGCAGTTATATAGCTAGAGTTCGAAATTGTCCTGCAAATGATGAAAATTGCAAACAAAAATACTTCACAGAAGCAAAATCAGCTCCTGTTGAGCCCCTTACCGTTAACTTTGATTTTAATCTAGAAATTCACAAAAAAACTGATATGGAAAAATAATGTACAAATATTCTTAAAATGTACATGTCCAAAAGATAATAATATAAGCTATAAAAAAAGAAAAAAAGCAATTACAGTATGATTCTTTTGTCCAGACTTGCCGGGAGTTGCAAACAGTGCAGCTGTCATTAACAAGACATCAGTCTGTGTGAAGTCGTTTCTGTGGCTTTTCTTTAGATAGCACTGTAATTATCATTATAGCGCCATGCAAGCAACAGAAAAGGGCACACCCTTGCTAGATACATACACACATACATACATACATTCAAAACACCTTCTAAAGCATTATACAAAAAAAAATGAAAAAATATAAAAGAAGAAAGTCCTTGATTGTTCTGCAAAAATCTGCTGTGCAAGTTGAATTCTTTACAATGCTAACGCACACTAATGCATGTGTCAACAAGCGATCTGGACACACATGGCTCTTTGTTGTGGTTCTGCGCCAGATACCCAAGTCTAGGTCAAACTGAGTTGACTGTAGTTGAAATATAAGTTCATCTTCTCAGCATCTGTTTTCTGGATTCAAAACACTTGAATCTCCGGGTTCTTCACCACTCATGGGGGTTGGTTCATCACTAGTTCAAAGTTCATCCCTGTAGGCCACTGAGAGCATCTCAGGCACAGATCCTTTCAAAGTCTTGTGGGAACCTCTCCAATCTGTGCGTACGGTGTCGTTGTCCCACAGTGTTGAGGTCTCAGTGTCGCTTACCCACTGAGGATCCCCAGCATAATGACATGGCTGGACTAACAGGGGGCGTGTACTGAAGGCCTGCAGGTTTCTGTTGGGGAAGTGGGATTTGTATTCCTCACTATATAAAAAAAGAGAACAATGGCATAAATTTCTTTTTTAAATATGACTTCATTATGTACAGACAAAATTAGGTTCTCACTCTAGGCCCAGAATTTCATTCATTTATCTTCTTCTGCTTGTGCGTTGCCCGAATCACATTGTACCATATTGAGAGCCTTCCTGTGGGTGATGAACCCACAAGAAGTTATGTGGGTCGGGATGGTGCTATGGTCAGTGCTCCTCAGTGGCAACCTGACAGCTGGTGGATTCGAACCTGGAGCCCTCCGTACCCCAGTCCGGTTCCTTAACCACTAGCCACCACTGCCCCGTACCAAAGTAACAGTACTTTTGGTTTGCCTTGCATTAGTGCCTCTCAATTATTTTCTGTCATGCCCAAAGGTTGGGGGACAGAAATGTTTTTCCCACACCCCCATGTATTGAAAACGTGATAACATGTATTAATCGATATGGTTTCTTATCATTCAGGCTCTACAGCTTGATTTTTTTTTAAACTAAGAGCTACTTAAAGCTGGGTGTACAATGTGCAATATTTTCCAATCGTATCATCGTGTAAATTATGAACTATATTTTTCTCAACAGTGAGAGCCTTTGGTGAGTTGTAATGATTGCCATATTGGTGGCACTTGGAGAGTGAGGTGGTGGATGTTTCAGAAATGCTCATTCAAACCATGTGATCCAAGAGAAAGAGAAACAGATGAGAGAAGCGACTGGGGTGTGAGACGTGAGGTAAAGACATAGAGAGATTGACGAGGAGAGAGTATATTGGTAAGAGATCACAGGGATTTAGTTTGATATGTTTAAGACCCACTGCTGCTATAAATGTCCCATTACATCATTGCAAACACCATAAAACCACGAGAGCCTTGGGAGACTACTGTTTGCTAAAGTTAATATCAAAGCAAATCTGGAGGTGAATTACAAGTATTTAGAAACAAACATTTCTAGTTTGGGCAGAAGGGCAACAGCAGGGCATTGCCAACGTGTTGTGGTATGCATTTTAGCAGACCAGCCAAGCATATCAGATTAGATCCACAGAGGTAGGAGGAGAGAGAATGGCAGAGAGAGAGAGAGGGGGAATGGAGAAAGTAGGCTGGCTTTGAGCCACGTTTTCCACACATGATTAAGCGTGGAGACGACGCCAAGCCTTCTGGTGTGCAGGCCCTGCAGCCATAAGGTCCAATCCAATCTCCCAGACTCAGCAACTCATATGTGTCTCATTTACTTCGCACGGTCATCACTTGGAAATGATGAGAAAGGAGCAAGAGTCTTATTAGTGCTAATGTCAGGGATCTCAGGGATACAAATGGGGCACAGCATTCCACTAGCATGTAGTCGTTAAATTAAAAAAAAGCAGCTCCAGAAAATAGGAAGGAGTGAGTGTCATGACTGACGTAAGACACAAATAGTAAACACTAGTAATGTAGCATGTTCAGTTAATCGCGAGCTAAGAGCTTATCGACTAACTACTAAATACGAGCCTGGTGCCTTCATATGTATAAGGCTGTGTTCCCCAACCTTTTTTTTTGCCACGGACCAGTTAAATGTCTGGTACTTATTTTTCACGGACCGGTCATTAAGTTGTGGGAGATAAATAACCCATAATGAAATAAAATTTCCGGAGTTCTGAAATATTTTCCTACCTATAAAATCTTCCTACCCAAATTAACACATTTGCACAACAACACAAGGAACAAGGATTTCTAGTGCCTATAATTATCTGCTACCATAAGGTTATTATCTTGTATCATGAATCATGTTTGCAAACAGTTTAAATCTATCTGCATCATTTTGAGTTTATTGTTGTTGTCTGCACTGAGAAAATATTTCGTAATCAAATATAGTTGCATTATTGATGATGGATGAAGTTATTTTGTTGATATGGGTATGGCTCAAGTATAAGTAATAACCAGATGGGCCCAAAAGGAAACATAATTTCTCTAAATAAATAATAAATAAGTAAATATAATAAGATAATCCTATAGAATATTTCACAGTAGTTACAAAACGGGAATAGATGTATACACAAGTTTAGGCAGGTGCATGGAATGTGAAAAGTCGTACATTCTGTATGACCTGGTTTAACTACACACAGTTATATAACTGATGCCAGTGAACAAGAACGTGTGTTAATAATATAATTCCACAAAATTGCCAAAAGAAAATATCAAAAGAACTTACATTTCAAAAGAAATGTAAGAAAGAGAGGAATAACTCCAGAGTCATCTGGTTTTCATACATACTTGGGATGTCTGTCATACATGATAGGGAGGAATTCATCCACAGGCAGCATCTTGGACAGAGGTTCAGCATTGAGCAGTTTCTGGGCTCCTTGTAAGGAGATGGCATAAGACAGAGTCCAGTAGGAATAATCCGCCCACACCAAATTATGGACATTTTCCACTTCATCCTCCTTTGCAGGATTAATCTGTTTTCTCCCAAAGTATCTGCAAAACCACAAAACCACAACCAGACTTTAACAACAGGGTAAAAAAAGTAGAAACGATGTCCCAAACAGCTGTGAGCTGTGATTGTTCCAAAATGTTCCAGAAAGTCATTCTTTGTGTTTTAGGAGGCTTTTGTTCTGCACATGTTGGTGGAATAAAAAAAACACACACACACACACAAATACACAGAGTTCAAAATGTATTTCAAATAATCTGAAGAACTAATCTTTGAAGAGAAAGTATATTCCGATTCTTATATCTGATATAAAGTAAATTAAAGAGAAACTATAACTAAAAATGATAACTATAATAAACATGTTAAGGTACATGTAAAGACTGAAATAGAAAAAGAGTAAACTTTATCATTGGATAAAACCAGGTTTGTAATTATGTCAGTAAATTTAGGTATACAATGTACGGGTCTGAGAAAGTCTTTGGCACATTGAATAATAATTACACACTGTAACTCCAAATTAGCTTTGAGGCTACAGTAAGACTAACTACATGTCTTTATATATACACATATAAACATGTATACATATAGAAATAGCAGCATTTAAAAAGAATGTTACTGAAAGTTTACAACTGTAGAGCATATGTTGACTGTACTATAAAAAGTTGTTGCATTTCCTTTCCGTGATTTCTGCTACAGCCGGACACCTGGTTATAATTCTACTGACACAGCTGAGCAACACACTCTTCAGCAAAATGGTTAAAAATAGGCACCAAACCAAGTCATGCTTTTAGATTAACTCTTGGTTGAGCAGAACTACACTTTATCACTTTATCTTGCCTGTTTATCATTAACTCAGTAAAATAATACAAATCTTATGGCGAAAACCTTACATAATGTCCCAGTCCAACTCCACCAGCTCCACCTCCTCCATCAGTCTGAGGGCTCTTCGTTTGAAGTTTGCCTGGAAACGTACATCATCTTCCAAGACAAGAGCTTTGTCCAGCTGCTCATCAACCATCTAAAGAAAAAAAAATTACGTCACA
Organism: Paraplagusia blochii; assembly: GCA_016785265.1. Taxonomy (NCBI): domain Eukaryota; kingdom Metazoa; phylum Chordata; class Actinopteri; order Pleuronectiformes; family Cynoglossidae; genus Paraplagusia; species Paraplagusia blochii. Next base: position 295,724 of record JAFBJS010005090.1, read on the forward strand.
AATTATTTTTGCTACGTAAATCCTCCAAATCAAAAATGAAGACGGAGCTATTCCCAGGATAAAACTAATTCAAGATCAAACAAAGCTTATATTTAGGTGAGGGTTAAACTTCATAATAATTCAGGAGAACCAGAGCTTCTGTCACTCAGGATTTTTTGCTTGTACTGGTAAAGGACAATTTATTCTTCTTGTCCTTTTTTATAATTCTCAAAACAGGGAACTGGGCTATAATAAGATTTATAGCAGTGTTACCTAAAGTGAAAAGTGGGGTCCTACAGGAAGTGCAGAACATAGATAAAGCCTACATGGGTATCTTTGTCATGTAGGAGACAAGTATACCTTCAAAACGTAACATGTTTACCTCATATATGGCACTTTAATTACTTAACAAGAATGTCCTGGAGCCAAAAATGTACCAGATAAGTACAGCCCTCTAAAGCACAGGCAATTTACTGACGAGTCCACACTTTACCTCCTTCCAGATGAAGTAGTGGCTGAGAAAGCAGCCCACCTCTCCTTTAGTCAGAGTGCGTCCTGAGAAGGGGTCGTAGTATCCTGGTAGCAGGTCAACACCCAGGATTTTTATTTCACTGCTGTTCAGCGCACTATACATACATAGACAAACATACACAAAAGTTTTTTTACTGTAATTACATGAATTAATCACATTTACAGCTAAATCAATCTTCATTCCATTCATTAAATTTGTATATCTGGACCTAAAATTCTCCTTAAAAATAACCTTTGATTTAATTTAAGACAGTTTCAAGGTTTTCATTCCAGACACTGCTCTTACTTTCCATCTACTGCATCCACCACCTTCACATCGATCTCCAACTCATTCAGAGAAAACAACATTCTGTCTCTACGGTCAGGACGGCGACGTAGATTTATTAGATATATCTGCAAAAGGGAGGACAATTGATAATAATCTTGAAGGAAAGACGGGGAACAAACTGCAAAATCAAACATATTGTAAAGAAATACTAGATGTATTCTGATGAGCAACACTGAGCTATGATGATTACAGAATATATAAAAATAAAAGTGTACTTGAGAAATTACCTCGTCAAAGCCCATTAGGTCCCTCTGTTTTGGGAACATGTGGACATATTGAGACGCAAGCATGGGAGGGCCATCAACTTTAATGAAAAACAGATGGGAGTTTATTACATAAATGTCAGGCTGCACAAAAATAAAGTGTTTTTTAAGGTTTGCAGAACATTTTTTGTAAAATTAAGGACATTTTAAAAAATATATACAGTTTAGATCTTACTCATTGATTCTAGGTGAACATGGACAAAGTTAAGACGGTCGTCCTCCAGGGTGCTGTGAGGTTTGGCTGGAACGTTTAAATAGCCATACCGCTCCTTGTTACACAAATACATCTGAATCCCTAAGAAGAAAGAAAAGAACATTCATGAATTCTGTTTGCTTATGCTGTGGACAGGATGAGAAATTAGATCATTAGAGGGACAAAACAGACAAAAAGGTTTGGACATGTTCAGAGGAGGGACAGTGGATACATTGGTAGAAGAATAATCCTAGAGATGGAGCTACCAGGTAGGACTCAAAGAGGAGATGATGATGGATGCAGTGTGGGTGGAGGTAATTGGGGTTAGAGGAGAAAATACAGAAAACCGGGTGAGATGGAATTGATTTGCTGTGGCGTTTTCAGTCCTTACATTTACATATATCAATCTGTCAAGGTACATGATCCAAAAAAGAAAAAATACCTGCAGCTCGACAAGAGAAAGCAAACACAATGATGTCATCGTAGGGCCAGGAGTATTCTTCATGAGGAGGGAAGAAGGCCAGCTTTTTCATTCCTTCCTTCCTCAGGTCCAGCAGCATGATGGAGTGTACCATGGGTACAGGAAAGCAGCCCTGCCTGTGACGGTGACGGGTGGGGAAGTACTCTGCTGTTCGACGGTAGTATCCCTGCCGAAATAAATTCATGTGTTATCACACTTGAATAACTCTTCTGAAAAGTGATTATCGAAAGAGATGATGTTCAGACTGACCTGAGGAGTAATTCCACACCAATAGTTAGAGTAGGCTCCCTGAGAGTCCAACATGGGAGCAATCACTGACTTGTTCTCTGCTATCATCAGGTTGAGTGATTCTGGGTTGGTCAGGATGTTGTCAGTGTCGGCGAACTAACACAGAAACACAAAACAGGCAATGTTGTGTTCGTCCTCACTGGGATCACAATTTTTTTTTGACAGTACGAATTCCCCCTGAGAAGAGAACGATTATCCTACCAGGATGTAGTCAGCCCAACGTTTCCTGGCAAAGTTCAGTGCTGCCTGCTTCAGCTTCATCACATGTTCATATCTGCTGTTAGGCCAGTGTTTGGGACCCAGTTCTCCTGCATAGGATCTAAAACAGATAGAAACAACTGAATACTGGTTCTTTGAGTACATACGTAACATCTTGGTTCAGTAATTACTCATCTTCCATTGTACACAACTGTGATTTTTTTCTTTCTTAAAAAATAAGCAATGCTTTACACCCAAACAAATGTACGTTCTGTGGTTCTCCTGACCAGTTTCAGCAGACTTACGACATATCAATCAATCAATCAGTCAAATTGAATTTATATAGCCCACATTTACAAATCAAATTTGTCACATATGGCTTTACAGGGTTGGTAACATCCTCAGTCCTTAGACCATCAGCCAGGGTAAAGAAAAACTACAAAGGGAAAAAAACCCTTTTAACAGGGGAAAAAAAATGGTAGAAACCTTACGGAAAACCACAGTAGAGGGATTCACTCTGTCATGATGACACTGAGTGACTCAGTTGATGGAATGAATGCAAAGAGGAAAATCTGTTATTTCTCTGCCTATATACAGTACATACACAATCTAACATTTTCTGTGCCATGAAGAATGTAAAGTAGTGGGACAAAAATACAGCTGTGTATTTGGACTTACACCGGCTTGTCCATCGGTCTCCACTCCACATAATGGTAATATTTCTGCATGACTGTTAGCCACTCCTTCAGCAGGGCTGTGGTGTTGTCTGCATTGTGATCAGTGGCAGCCCTAAGAAGATGAAAAGCAGATGTTAAAAGATATACAGTCTTCCCAAAAACAATCATAGTGAGTGAAAAGGTTGTTCATTCAAACAGTCCATGAGGTGAAAGGAATTTGAGAAGAAATACCAAAAGGTATGCCAGGTGTGCTGTAGTTGAATTACTCTAATGAAAAAGAAAATCAAAATGATACGACATTAAATGTGTCCCCTTCTTTAAAATTAATGGAACAAGCACTACACGCTGGCTAGGCTCTTTGCATTTTACGTTGTTTTGTGATCTAAAGTTTCCTCTTCTGCATTGACTGGTAAAATCAATATCTGAAAGTGATAACATGTAATAGATGCTGCAATACATATCAAAGAAGAAAAAAAGGAAAGTATCTTGGGTCATCTGTATTAGCATGGCTTAGTAAAAAGTGATCAATTGTGTAAGTAATGCATTTTAATACCAACTGTCTGCAGGTCAGAGTTACAATAACATGTGTCCAAGTTGGTGATCACCAGGCCTCATTTCCTATCACCTGGTACAAGTTCTATGTTATACAGTGGAACCTCTGTGGTTGAACGCCTTTCTTTGTCAAACAATTTGCTTCAGGAACAAAAAATTGCCCAAGCTGTCGTTGCATAACTCTGTTACCGAACTATAATACAGTCAGTGATCAGCGAGTGATCCCTCAGTGACTGATAAAGTGGCATCAGTCTGCACTTAGGATATATTAATACGTATATTACCAGTATTTCTTGCTTTATGTTACTTCTTTTTTTAGTATTCAGTGAATCAGCAATGGAAGTGAAGAACGTTTATAGGATGACATTGATCGTCATATTCATAGCTTTATTCTTGTGAGAGTTTTTTGTTCCAATCCATTCATTAATTCATTCATCCTTATCTTCTTATGTATCACCAGGTCTCAGGGGCAGCAGCTTGTACAACTGTCACCCAGATCACACTGCACCATACTGTGAGCCTACCTATGGTTGGTGACTCCACTGGAAGTCAGATCCAGCTATTTTCATTCATTTTGTGTAAGAACAATACACACACAATAGTGATGTCTCACAAGATGTATCACAAATTTCAAGTTACCTTTTTCAAATAAACCATTTTATTGCCCTGGCATTCTCAACTAAAGAACCACAGTGTCCTTGTTGGGTTAATAGCACCCCCTGTAGGGATTGTAGAGTATTTTGTTTGTAAACAAGAGTTAGAATTGACTCATACACGCTTACAGTACACATAAGTATTAATGTAGACTTTTTTAGCTCTTTAGTCGAAAGATTATGACAAAGATGAAGTCGGGAGGGGGGGATTAATGACGACAGAGAAAAATAGACTAAATACTTGTTACTTTTAGAAGAGCTGCAAATGATGATAAAGAACCAAATTGGATATGAGTGTGAGGTTAAAGTAGTCTCTCCAGATCGAGCTAACGGGTAAACCCACCACACAGAGATGCGCTCTTTGGGATAGTTGAGTCTCTCCAGAGCTCCGAGGTAGTAGGGCAGGGAGTGAGCGGCGTTCCGGGCTATGATGGCGATAACCACGGTGGGAGGCTGCACCCGGGACTCCTCTGGGAACTTCTCCTCCGAAAAATAGCATTCAGTGTCGGGAAGCAGGAACAGGAGTAGCAGGGGCAGGAGCAACATGGTGGAGGGGAGAGCGGTGCAGCTGTGGACGCGTCAGCAGTCAGTGCCGCAGGAAGAAGAAAAGCTTCACCCAAAAGTTTCAACCCCCTTCCCAACAGCTGCCGATGACTTTCCCGACTAAACAGTTACAACTTCCGCTCTGGGCTCGTCATACTAGGAGGAAAAATGTCTTTCCTTCACATAGGGAGGCGGGATTTGGGAAGAATCCCAGATTTTTTTTTTAATGTCTCTCACGCTGTCGCTGAGACTGCGATGACACATACTGTGGAGGATAAAAGGGGAAAGTGACGTTGACAAAGTCGTCAAGTTACAAACTACATCAGGATGTTGATTAATTTAATTCAATATGACCAGAGTGACAGGAACAGCGCCATTGGTTTAATGTAAACTCGATGAAATGACAACGTTTTATGCTAACAATTATCTGGTGTTATTATATTTGCCAAAAATGTATTTTTGGCCACTTTAGTTGTTTTTAGTTATTTCTTTTTTTTCTAATCACTTAACGTTTCGTAGGCAATTTAAGAGCTATCTTTGGTAATTAGTAGTTGTCTTTCAGGCTAATGTGTTAGCATGTAGTCCATTCAAAACGATGAGCCACATGCTAACTATGTTCGACCCGCGAAATCATATAAATAGTGTAACTAGGGTTTTCTTCTTAAAATTATTTAAGAAGAAACTGGAAAGACTAACTGAAACACATACTACTGATGTAAGTTCTATGTCCGATTTAATTCCTCATTTGTTTATAAAGTAAAACTTAAGTTTATTTCTTAAAGAAAATGAATTCGCATTGCGTATCTTAAGAGAATGGCGAACAGAATTGCATAATTGCTGCCATTTTTCAGGTGAATATTAAGTTCCACCTGCGACTTTGGACCAGTATTTTGTCCATCTGTGAATCCAACTACAATAAAAAAATTCCTTTTACTGCTTTATAAATATTCATGTTGCCAGTTATTTTATATGATTGTAGTCTTGCCTTTTAAAAACATTTTTGTTTTGTTTTTTTACGTTACACTTCAGCTAAAATTTGACTATGAACAATCTATGAACATACATGAATTAAATGTGTGTTACTGTTGATCCCTCTTAGCTTTGTCTATTATCTATTTATGTATGTATGCAATGTTACTAAGGACATTTTGATTTGTTGTGGGGTCCAACTCTCTAAGTTATTTTTTTCGACAGCTTTGATTTACTTTGTGTTTCAACGCGCTTTTTAAACAGATTTCTATTTTTCTGCATAAAATATAGCACATATCAGGTTTGACCAGCAGAGGGAGCGTTTGATCCAAGAATTAGTCCAGGTAAATGCGTATGGCTGATGCTTCGACCATATTCGTTTTTTGTAATAAATCAAATGTTCCTACACATACGCACACACTTTACAATATACACTCTAAAACCACTATCGTATGCAATTTTGTATTTTTGTTTTACAGTCCGTGGTATATATTCAGCATCATGAATACATCCAGTATTTATTTACTGAATAAAATGGTAAGGCCTAATCATTAGACACAATTGAAAGTATATTTTCCTGTGTACATTTCATACATTAAATAAGCAGACTTATATAGTTCAAATCAGGTTGCCAGGTTTGTCCGATCTTCCATTTAATGCTCCCCATTGATGTGATAATGAGATTATGTCAATGTAGGAGCCAAATACTCAGAGGTAAAAGTCATTGGACTCAGAATTGAAAATTTAGTTGAGTCTGCATTTCTAACAACTTTTAAGCTATTTACTTCTTATGCTATTACTAATTTTTTTTCTACTTATACAATTTTAGTCTCCAATCTACGTGTTCCCTTCATCTCAGTTTTAGATCACACCTTGTGGAAGCAAAGAAATAATAAATAAGAATCCAAAGACATGAAAAATGGGTTTCAGTCAAAGTTGTGCCTTAGAATTGATTTCTTCAACACTTTGTGGTGAGATGTGTCACAGGAGGCCTGGTCAGGGGAGAGGAAGAATTCATCAGCACTGAGAAGACGAATGTCCAACTTGGTATTCAGGGGCACGTTAAATAAGACATTTTTGGAATTCTTCTCTTTCAAATAAGGAGTGACTTTGAATAGAGTGTAAAGGGAGTAAATACCAGCTCCTCACTTCCACATCTCTGATGTATGGAAGTAGGAAGTTTACTCTATCCGACTAGTTTCTATTTATCTAAGTTTGTGGGGAAAAATGCAATATTATTCTTTACTTAACTCAGACATAAAATTATAAAATTACTTGAAGAGTAAAACATTCAACATGATGAATGGGCTTGTTCATTACTGACTGCTTTTACACAGTTATGTTTTTAAGAAAATGTTTATGTGGAAATATAAAAACCCATTCTTTTTGTTGCATTGCATTCTTCAACATAGTGAACCAGATCGCTGTGACTATTCCAGGGGACTACCTTCAACCTCCTTAATGACCCCCTGAGATTCCAGGCCCTGATGTGAGGACTGCCTTTAACAGCTGTTTCCAGATTTGTCCTCAAAGGGAAATAAAGAGACACAACAGCTCCATCCATCATCACAGTCGACAGAATATAATCAGCTCTGATTTCTCTGTGGCAAAAATGTAATCATGGGCACAGTCATAATTGTGTTAATGTAAGTGACACACGTATCTAAACATAATCACTGCAAAAACAAATGTAGTAAATTTAAAAACATTAATAAATTAACTACTAATGGAGTAAAACACAACATTAAGCACAGCTGAAAATAATAGAGTTATTTCTCCTTAAATGTTCTGACCACTATATCTTTTTTTATTTATTTACTTACATTTTAAACTTCAAACATTTTTGTTTTTTTATTTAGTTAGCTTTAATTACTTATAGACATGTGTTTGTATTCTTTTACTGTTGTATTGAGCTTTAGCTCTGAATTAAATTTTCAGGTGTATTCATATGAAATTAACTTCTTAAAAACATATTTGACTATTTCTCCTTTATATGTTTCATATCTATATCTGGCCAGTTTGTTTGGTTGCCTTTCCATGTCTAGCTTTTCTGGTTCCTCGCTTCCATACAGTATATACAGTATGTATGGATATACTTTATTTACTTTTAACTATTTCTGATAAGAATTGAATCATTTTGGTTGACTTTGCAAGGTGCAGCGTATTAAAATCAATCTGAATTGTAACTCAACCCTACACTGTGGACATTAAAACACTTATGACAGTGGGACATAATAAATCAGGTGACTTTGGCAAAATATGAACTATGTGCTGAAATAGCCAACACTGAGGTTTGTGTCAAATTAATCTTAAGTTTTTTAGTCCTGTTAGTGTAAACTAACGGGTCAAGGCCAAACTCTGATATATTTAGATCTATTTGTTTTAATCCCAGCTGTACACAGGGAGTGGGTTTTTAAACCCAAAGGGATAGATAAAAAATAGTTTTGACTTGATGTTAAAACACAATAAATATAGTAATTATTATTATGAATACAAATGTAGCTCCCTGAGAACATGAGAAAATATATTCATCTGTAGGACAGAACAGAAGGTGTGAGAAGAGGAGAGGAGTGATGGGAACAGGAGGGGGATAATGGTCAAATTAGAAAGGAATAAATGAGCAGAGGCTTCAACATGGGTGGAAAAGTAAAAAAAAAATTGAATCTTGGCGGGCTCATGGAATAAAACATGGAGCAACACATCGGACAATAGCGTCCCGGGGTCAAAAGCCTTATTTGTGTGGACAGGTCAGGCGGTTGAGGGTCAAATCTCTCCTATTCATCACACCCTGAGTGTTTCCACAGCGTTCACACAAACACACACACTCAGACAGACACATGCACATGTCTAACAGGGGCCACTTTCCCAGCGCTTGTGGCTGCAGCAGAGCTGGGAGAGTTCAACATGGGGTGCACTAACTTTTCACAGCCAGGTCAAGGGTGGCGGTGGCGATGGCGTTTGTGGGTGTGGGTGAATAAGGGACAGAGGGACATCGAAGGATGGGGAACGAGAGAGAGAGGCAGAGAGAGAAAGAAATTTTCTATTGTTTATGACCAGATTGCAGAGGGGACGTGGTGAATGAGTGGACAGCCTGCAGTTAAATGACCCTCATGTTTGATGTGACTTCACTGAGCTCAGTTTGTCTGTGAATTCATTTACAAACACTTTTTCTTCCCTCTTACCATTCAATAAGGAAAAGATGAGAATAACAACCAAGTGCCCAACTGTTATTATTATTATTTTCATAAACACACATGTCTATAGGACAGATTTTAAAAAAGCAAAGACATATTTATAGAAGCAAGTACAGTTTGTTTGATAGAGTTATACTAAATAAAATAATGGCGCCACCAACAGGGGCAGTGGGTTTCCTAGTGGCAAGGGAACTGGACTTGGGTCCGAAGGGCTTCAGGTTCAAGACCATCAACTGCCAAGTTACCACCTAGGTGCACTGAGCAAGGCACCATCCCTACCCACTGCTCCCCAGGCACTCACAGCTGCCCATTGTTTGATGGATTAAATGCAGAGGTTGAATTTTGTTGTGAGCCTGGTGTGTTTTGTCATATCAGAGGGGAAAAAAAGGTCTTACCGATGATAGGTAGCATGTTTATAATACAGTGAGGTGCAATGAGATTTGGGTGGTAGTCGTGGAGACAGCTGCCCCAGTAACAGATAAGAGGATGATATGGATGGGCTATAACCTTAAACTAACTTTTCTTTTTCTTGATGTTACTTCTAAATAATCACCTCTGTAATGTGTATTTTAAATAACACCCACGACTGCAAAGTATTTTTTTTTTTTCAACGATAAGGTTACGGACATGCTCGGTTAGTCTAATTAATGTAGCCTAAAGGTGGCTGTTGAGATTTTTAGTGTGTGAGTTTTAAATGGAAAATCAACGATGACCTCAAGGGTTTATACATTTTCCTCTCTTGAATCAAAATGTATTTTAGGCACGGATTCGAATCAGTTCAAGGAAATGAAAACGGAGACCTGTTGGCATGTTGGCAAGGGATATATATATATATATATATATATACATACATACATGCCATATATATATATATATATATATATATATATATATATACATACATATATATATTATTTTGTTAAAACATGTAAAAAATTCCCATTTTGCCAATCAAGTCTCGTTCAAAGCTCCGGTTTTATGGAACAGTTAAGAGACTACTTTGGAAGACTGTGATTGGATTTTTGAAGATGTTTCAAATCTAATCCATGAGGCATGGTAAACTTGGATTAAGCTTGGATTGTCTACAACAGAACTCCTGGGTCGCTTTACGGCCTGTGGAACATTTACTTCTGATCTGCAACTAGATGTCAATAAAAAAAATGTAATTTGTCCCTTGCAGGCATTTATTGGCCTTCCAAGGAGTTGACAGATTGACACAGTGCTCCATCTCCACTTTATTTGATTCCCACTGATATGCACACAGCACAACTTTTTTATTTATTTTAAATAATTATCCAAATATCTACTCCCTTATTTATGTTTTCACTCGAGGTTTTCTTCTTATTGGCTCCAGTACTGGACTATAAAATGAAGTATTGGTTTTTATGGGGCAGCATAACGATGGTTATAACATCTGTCTGTCTGTCTGTCTGTCTGTCTGTCTGTCTGTCTGTCTGTCTGTCTGTCTGTCTGTCTGTCTGTCCTATTTAGCAAATCAATATTTGATCACTGCCTTGAGGCCTTTGTGATCAATGAGGGCAAATAT
>JAFBJS010005090.1:306216-329182 GCA_016785265.1 Paraplagusia blochii
ATGTGTATAAGAGACAGATCTAATCCATGAGGCATGGTAAACTTGGATTAAGCTTGGATTGTCTACAACAGAACTCCTGGGTCGCTTTACGGCCTGTGGAACATTTACTTCTGATCTGCAACTAGATGTCAATAAAAAAAATGTAATTTGTCCCTTGCAGGCATTTATTGGCCTTCCAAGGAGTTGACAGATTGACACAGTGCTCCATCTCCACTTTATTTGATTCCCACTGATATGCACACAACACAACTTTTTTATTTATTTGAAATAATTAACCAAATATCTACTCCCTTATTTATGTTTTCACTCAAGGTTTTCTTCTTATTGGCTCCAGTACTGGACTATAAAATGAAGTATTGGTTTTTATGGGGCAGCATAACAATGGCTTTTGTATAAATAAGGCACAGAGTGCCATCCGTTTTATTAAAGACAACCTACAGCCTGTCTGTCTGTCTGGCAGTCTGTCTATTTAGCAAATCAATATTTGCCCGTCTATCTATCTATCTATCTATCTATCTATCTATCTATCTATCTATCTGTCTGTCTGTCTGTCTGTCTGTCTGTCTGTCTGTCTGTCTGTCTGTCTGTCCTATTTAGCAAATCAATATTTGATCACTGCCTTGAGGCCTTTGTGATCAATGAGGGCAAATATAGTAATAAATATAATCAATATTACCCAGACTCTGGGTAATAGTGAGTCTGGGCCTTTAGAGCAGAATAACTCGGAAGACCTGAACTGAAAACATGAAACGTTGGATCCCTTAAATCCCCAATGATCCCCAAAAAGACACTGAGAAAAAATATTTGTCCACTTCATATTTGAGATTACCTTTTTGGTGATCAAACTAGACATCTAAAGATTTTTTTAAACTTTGCTAGGGTTTTCTTGAGATAAAGTATTAAGGTTTGAGTCGGTAGTGCCTTCAGTGCAGTTTTAATGTGATTCTTCTTGCTGATTGCAGCACATAATCCAATTCCACGGTACTGTTGTAGCAGAAATGCATGAAAGAAAAGAACGAAAGAAAGAAAAACTAAAGGAAGAAAGAAAGGAAAAAGAAAGAGAGAAAAAAGACCTGGTGTTTTGTAGCTTTTGAGGGATATATGTGTTTATTAAGGGATCACCCCTCATCAGTGTTCACACCATTATAAATCCAAATTCCAGCCCAACAGCCATTTACTTTGCCGCCAAATTTCTCTTTCATCTTTTTCTTTGTGTTCACAAAAAGCCTAATGTTGGCCAGAGAGAATGAGCGGGTTGTATGTTAGAGACATGTCAGAGTGAAAGTGTTCCCCTCTTTGTTTTTTTGTGCTGGGGTCCAGGGTCTGGTGGGCAGCACCAGAGTCATGACATTCTCACAAGCTTCCGGGACCTTTATTGCTGCGGCAATAATCAATAGCGTTCCCACAGAGACTTCTTTTGGCTGGGTGGGTCAATACCTGTCACTCAGGGTCTGAGCCCCAGCACGGACCCTCTTACTCAGCAGCTACAGCAGCAGCATGGGCGGCAAAAGCAGCCTCACTCAGCCGGCTGACCATAGGTACCAGGACTGTGAAGTTCTCCGTGCTAGATGAAGTATTCATTTCATTTGGACCTATCTATGTGGGTTTGCTTCATGTGACTCCTGAGTAAAGTTTGTCACTGAGCCTTGATTATGGTAGAATCACAAGCCTGTCATATAAAGTACAAGAGGGGTCATAAACTTGACTGCACATCTAATACCGTTTTCTCATTCAATTTGGAATCGAATACCGAAGTAGTTAATTCGGGATTCGATCCCGTATTAACTAACCCGCATTCGATTCACTTTGCATTCACATTCAGTTTAATTTGGTATTTGCTGCGCACTCAATACCCGCTTTGCATTCACACACAATAAGGGAGCGAATGCGCATTAGTCTAACCATGGTCTCAGTTTCAATTTGATCACGTGGTTATATAACGAGATCTCGTTAATATGCGGTTTTATTCAACATGAATTCTGTCAACAAATGCACGCGCAATTTTGAGGAATAAATGGAGCAGGTTAAAGAAAGATCAAGGCGACGTATGCAATCAATGAGAAGGAGACACGAAGAACGAATGAAGAAGATAAGGAGAGAAAGTATGAGGTATGTTTTGTAATCCTGTTCCTAATAATGCAGCAACATCTAGCAGTTGACAAGAAGATGAGACGCTCCCGTAGCTTTTTAAGAGCTCGTTAAACCATTACGGGTGTTGTTGTGTTCATACACACGCGGGGAGCGACAACCGTTATACTTTTTATTGATTTACACCCGTATTAGTTAATTCGGTATCGAAACCCCCTGACTAGAGGTGGATTAGTTAATACGCATTAGTTGAGGAGAGAATGCGCGTTAGTTTGTAAAGTGAATGCAAACAGGGAACAACACTGGCTTTGCGTCGCAGCTAATACCGAATTAAGTGCTAGTGCAAAAATGGCACATGTCTCTTACCTACACCTCACAATTAATCCATCCTTTACTTTACTCATCTGTTACCAGGTGGTGGGGGTAGCAGTCTCTACAACAGGCGTGGGCAAACTAAGGCCCGGGGGCTGGATGCGTCCCGTTGGGTTTTTTAATTCGGCATGCCAACCTTGTCCAAATTCAGTTCTCTATTCATATTATCTAGGGATGGCCGATAATATCGGTCCACCAGTACTGGGCCCGATAACATCAAAATGATTAATATCGGAGCGAATCGGTATCAACTTTTCCAACGATATTAAATTCCGATGCTGCAAAACCACGGACTCTGCAGATACCCTGGACTTCCTCATGGGGTCCTGACCTTTTTTTGTGGCGCATAAAATGATGTCATCAAACCGAACCTGAAGGCACAAAAACAACAAACAAAAACAATGACTGCAAAGAGCTGGTGATGGGGGCACGATTTTAACACTTTATCACAAGGCAATTTTATGCAGCAAAGTATAGAAAAACAACAAAGAATGGACTGAATCATAATAAATGTGTTTTTTAACTTATATTGAAGATGTGTTTTTATGTTGTACAAAGTTATTTATAGAATGCCGTTAGTCGGGCATCACAATATTTCTGGGAAAATCACCTGCATACATCGGTATCAGAAATTAAGTGTTTGGGCAAAAGGTAATATCGGACATCACCAATATTATCACTTAACCTCCACCTTTTCCCTGCAATAATGCAATTCCCCAGTAGATGACATCATAAGTCATGACGTCAGAAGTCATTACACATGACTTTGACATGCCATTTATGTTATGTCAAACAAACAATCCATCTTTCTGCTCTGGCCTCAGTCCATGTGTTTCATTTAAGGAACAATTGTGAGACAAAAAGTTTGTCCATTCCTGCTCTACAAACACCACCCAGATCACACTGCAACACATCAGCCCCTCATGAACCTTCCTCCAGGTGGTGCGTTGAGTGGAAGGAGCTAACCACCCTGGCGGGGATTGGATCTTACCCTAGAGGAGTACCCTGGATTTTCACACCAATGACAGAGACATCAAGTCCTGGCCAAAGGGCAACACATCATAATCATGTTGTCATGCATAAACATGACTTCCTTTATAAATTTGTGGGAGACGACATTGAAAACCATGAAATATAATATAAGGGGAGACGCCAGAAACCAAAATCCACCCTAGGACATAACTTAGAAAGTAGCATCTGTATTACTGCGGATAGGGTTAAGTGTCACATATGACCTCAGCTGAGCAACACCTGGTTGCCAAAGAAAAAACTTTCCTGAGTGCCCTACCTTTGGGACTTACACGGACCACGTCTGTCCAAAATTCATTATTTTTTTAACTCTCAATCTTTAGGACAATGTCTTAGTCTTTAAACGATTAATGGCAGATCTTACTCCTTAACATGTGTCCATCAACGACAGTTAATGAAGGTTTTTTTTGTTTGCATTATATCATGTTGATGTCACATAAACCAAAGGATGAGAATCAACGATAATCCATGAAAGACCGTAATCCTTAAATAAAAATCTTGGCAGCATTTGTTTACCATTGTGCTACATTGCTGTGCCAACAGCATTATGGGTAAAGAGATAAAAGTCTGGAGGCTGAGGGAACATTTATTTTGAGTCAGGCACTTAAGTAGATTTGCTTTAGCGGAAAAAGAAAAAACAGTGAGCAACAAAGTCTGGTCTTTATATGACATCCTTTGGTTGCACAACAAAAACACTGTGCTGAGTTCAAATGATCCAAGAAAACTGGGAATTCAAACTGAGGTTCGACATTTAATCTCATGTAAACATTAAAATCTCAAATATCAATATAAAAAAAATTGTACGTTAAAATTAATCAAGCACAGTATATTCTGTATTAATACTTATAAGTGTATTAATAAAAAAAGTGTGTTACAAGAAACAAACAGTATTTTGTGTTTATATTATATGTTTCATTTACTCAAGCGGTTGTCATAAAAACAATGTATTATTTATTCATTATTATTTTGTGTTTTTATCTTGCATCTGGCATTTTGCAAAGTACTGACAAAATTTATAAAACGATGTCCAGTAGGGGGCTCTGAGATGGTTTGGAGTTCTGCATACATTATGACACATGAATTTATTTCCCATCAATAATCAGATTTCATCTGTTTTTTGCGACCATTTTACAGAGAGTCGTCAACAAATAAGTGCAGACTAGAAAATAAATTAAAAGACATAGGTAAGCAAAGTCGCAGGGGGACATCTTAAAATGTGGGCCAAAAATACTGAATCTTTGTGGCCCACTTGTGTGCTTTGCCAAGTCTGAGGCACTCTGTGGCCACAGCCTTACAGCAGGTCGGCCAAAAGTAGTCTAAAAATAGAGGTGTACCAAATATGGGCCACTGAGTGACACAGAGAACATAACTGGGCCGCATTTGCCAGTACACACTGTACCACTGAACCACTGTGTGGTCTGGGCCAGAGTCAAACTAATTCAAATGTTGCATTTTTAACCAAAGGTTCATTTTCTTTCCCTTTGTCGACGCTGATCAATCCTGACACTAGACGGTCTTTTTTGTGAACACCTTTGTGGCCTGCGATCCCTCTGTAGTCTAATGCTGAGATTAGAGCAGACCTCTGTGCTGCTTCTCATCTCTTCTCTTACTCCCCGGATGACGCTGTCCGTTGCCTCGTTGCCAGGCAACACCTCAGCTAGTGTCAAAGAATTCTGGGGGATGTTTAGGCGGCGGCAGGCCTGGGGGGGGGGCGTTGGGGGGTTGGGGGGATGCATGTGTGTATGTGATAGCGGTGGTAGTAGAGGAGGTGTGTAAGGTGTATGCACCGGCCCTGTATAGATCAGCAGAATACACTCTGTCTGCACTCCAGAGACCAGAATGCTTATTTAACTTCTTAAATCACAGTGGTCTCAATTGAGTCCTCATTTTAAAATAGTGCCCAGTCCTGATTAATGCATTACATTGGTCAAAATGTTGAATAAAAAAAAAAAAAAGATATTCTATGATCAGAGCACCTCACCACTAAAAGGATTTTAGCATTTTTAGTTTAAAGACTAAAATGTGTTTAATTTTACACTTTCTCTCTTTCTGAATTATTATTTTTTTTATTAATTTGGAACAATAATCAGTGATAAAATCAGGTCAGAGAGACACCTGAGAGACATGATGACAGGTCCGAATGGTTCAAATTTTTGATTTAAAAAGGGCTTTGACCCAGAACAAAAACAATATTGTAATGTTTTTGAATGTTTTAAAGTTTTTGAATGTATGATCCTGAACAAAAAAATGTTATTCCTAGAACGTTTAAATATTTTCATTATTGTCAAAAATATAAAAATATATAGTTTGTCAACACTTTACCAAGGACATACTAATACTAAACAAGTAATAATGCACAGCAATAATCACGTAACGATCCGATTCATATCTCGATTCACAGGCTACGATACGATTCAGTACTGATTCATAAAACATATTAAACGATCGATCCAGTTCGATCCCAATCAGTTCAGTTTGATTCATTTTTTGAATCTTGAAGAAAAAATTTGCAACACAGGTTTCAACAACACTATACAGCTGCCAGTCTTTTAAGTTTTAGTTTAGTTTATTTAAAAGTGGAAAATGCCATTTCATAAATCCAAGGATTAACCAAAGGCTAGTTTTCATCTGTAGTTCCCTGGCATCTCCAGTTGAATTGCATGAAAATTTGCAAGAATTAAACTTTTTTTTTTTTTTACACAATTTGTCAATATGGAATTTAAGAAGGGCTTAGAGGCATTAAAGGGCTCGAAACTGTTCAGGGCTGCCCGTTCCTCTGACTACTGGTCGTTCCTGACTTGCCAGCGTCACTGTCATTGTCACCCAGTCATCAGTCCCACTCTGCCGTCCTTCCTTGCGACTGTTCAGTTTTGTTGGACCTCCAGTGTATTCGATTGTCACTCTATGGGGTCGGCAAATCGCATTGTGTTTATCTATCTTTCCATCCTTCTTGAAAAAAACAATAATGTTCAAACCTGCGAGAAACTTTTATTGAGAAACGCTATACGATTCGTCCGTGTTGTCTTCCGACAGAGTAATATCCACTACCTGAACTCTAATCAAATCAGCCTACGTCACAGTTCACACAGTGTAAGAGACACAACCTCCATAGACATGTGTGAATAGATGTACAGTATATACTGTATGTATCTATGGGTTTGCCCCTGTAGTGGGCAGAAAAGGCCATGTGGGCGGGGCCATAGAGCAGGAAACCGATCCACGGAAAAAACCCAAACCATCCGACCGTTTTACTGAATTTTAATCGATCGAGGCTTTTTGGACCGGTACACTTGGTCACTCATTTACAATATTTAATGTTGACCAGTCCATCATTAACATGGACAAATATATTATAATATTGTGTCTGAAACTAACATTTTCCACATTGACAGTCTGATGGTCCACCCACTCTGTCCATTTAGTCAGTTAACGTCACAGGAAGTCAACCTCATCAGGTCATTGTAGGCTACTATAGACTAGACTAGGAGACCAGTGACTTTGGCTGTAGGATACACAGGATTGTTAAAGAATTAAATAAAATTGTATTAACTGGTTACCATTATTTCTATCAAAGTTTTTTGGTTTTAAAATAAAAGGATACAAAATATCAGTGGTTTAATTTATGTTTTCGTTTTTGTTTTTCGAAACTGTTCCAAACCCCAATCTTGCGTCTGCAACATTTTGGTGAAAAGGACTCAGAGCACAGTCCATGAAGATAATTATTGTCATTTTTTTCCATTATGGATTATGATTATGGAATCAACAATTTAATCTAGCACCTACAGGGACGTGCATCACTGATCTCTGGATTCTAAACAATCCAAAACATACAGTGTTAAAATTGAGCCGCCATCTACAACTCTGATACTTTCAGTACAAATGCCAGGCCTGTATGTGTCTTACTAACCCTAGAAGCAGTGCCATGCAGTACCTAGAAGCCAAATTTGATTTTTTTGCACATTTTTCACACCTAGGGCCCATATTTAGAAACCACATTAAAGGTTTTCTGGCCCAAACTCTAAAATTTGTCTGGTTAAAGGTAGCTTCAGTATCTGTAGCCATATCACCAAAAGTTATAGTTGACCATGTGATGGACTGGTCCCTGCTGTCAGCCCACCCATACCTACAAGGATTGACAACACACACACACACACACACAAAATATCTAAATGGAAAAAAAAAAAATCCTTACATTTAAAAAATTGTTGCCATTGATGGATTTTCATCGAAGTCATTAAATCTCAACATTACAACCCCATCCAACATTTTTCTGTAAATAACTGACCAAAAAAAACAGAAACACATCTTTGTAACAGTCTGTGGGGGACAGAACGAATTTATGAAGGAAACTAATGGCATCTCACTGGACCGGTACCACTCTGTCTCCAGTTGGTTCCTAGTCTGTTTCATTCACTGCTACTGGTTGTACATCATTATTTTTTATTGCCAGAGCAGCTCAAATATATGAGTGCACCGGCTATAGTTAATGTTTCTGGTACAGCTGGTGTTTTACTGTGAAAGAAGAAGAAATACAGACCAGGCGAGGGTTTGTTTGGACGCTTTAACGTATACTGTAAATATATATATAGATGGAAGTGATTCAGAATACATCTGTATTCCTTTATAGATAAAATAAAAAAAACTGTCTTATCAACTCTTTTATCTTTTTTAGTCAAATTTCAACTAGTGACTGTAATGTCAACCGTTATATATGTTTATTAAAAATGTAATTGTGTTGGGTTTGATTAACCTAACACAATTACACACCCATGATTAAAAGTTGTGTGCTAAAAAATATAAAAAATAACTGATGGCTGCAAATATTGAAATAACCAGAAGTATTCCTAAAGGTACTATGAATGTTTGGATTTTTTAATTTGCAGGAAAATGTTGCTAAAATGAGTTACTTTACATGCAACCACTAGTTACTTTAACCAAAGCTAAAAGTAAGCCAAAGATGCAAATTAAGTATTTTAAAAGTGCTGTCAAAATAACGAGTTACATTTGGCAGTCGGTTTGTTACAAGTAGTTAATAATAGTTCCTGTGTTTTCTGGACTTGAAAACCTACAATTTCATAAAAAAATCTGTGCACTTTTTCATTTTGTTCTCGTTATGTGTGGATTCCGGTTGCATTTACTGACCTTTGCAGCTTGTAACGCTGTATTAGACTCAGAAGGCTTTTATTGTAATTGTATGTATACATTAAATTTGCTTGTACTATACTGTGATTGGACAGCAATATTGATCCTTCGATGCCATCTCTTCCTATCATTGTGAGGCAGAGTTCACCAAGTGTTGGATCGTTCACCCACCAATAGGGAGCGTGAGCTGGGTGAAGACCGTCGTGAGACAAATTTACCCTATGATGTGTTGTCGCAATAGCAATTTCAATACTGTACTCCTTATACAGGCCTTCAATGTAATGTGGTGTTTGCATAAAAACCACAGAATGCCACTGGTTAAGAGACGTGCTTACAGAGACGATGTCAAACTCAAGGCTGGAATCATCACTGAACAGCGAAGTAACAGCAACCAGATTGACTTGAGTAATGATGAGACAGAACTCAACTTGTTAACTGACCATGGTTATCGCCAAAAATCACCCGACTGTTCAACTCAGACACTGAATTTTCTAAATATTCCATAACTAATATTTAATAATTCCAAAAGAGGTCACCATCTATATATGTCAAGGTGGCCAAAAATTTTCTGGACATATACCTTGGGGGCTTGAAACTAAAGTTTCATTCCAGTATTTGTCTTATTTGATGTTTATTTTTTAATCTAATGGGTCAGGATCAGGAATTAAGTCATTAGAGGGACAACACAGACGAGAAGATTTAGAGAAAAAGCTAGAGAAACTTTGAGATGGTTTGGATCATCTCAAATGTTCAGAGGAGCGAGGGCTTGGTAGAAGAATGATCCCAGAGATGGAGCTACCAGGTAGGAGACAGAGAGGAGATCGGTGGATGCAGTGAGAGAGGACATGGAGGTAGTTGGAGTCAGAGTTGAGGATACAGAGGACAGGGGGAGATGGAAAATGTTGACTTGCTGTGGAAACCCCTAAAAAAATGCTTTTTCAGTGTCTAGAATACACCAGTTGATGATCCTGGTAAAAAGTAAAGGCTAAAAATAAAGTAAATATATCTATAGGTTTGCTTAAAATAAACAAAATATACCATCTGTATTTTTTAAGACCACATAAATCAGTTAGTTCCTTAAAATGATCCCATTTCAGCAGCCTGTTTCGGTCCAGAGTGCTCCTGAATGCGACACTAGTCTTAGTCTTTAAGACGCTAAACAGCGATAGAAGAAAAGTAAACTGTTCCTTCACTGTTCATTTGTTGGATTTAGAGCCTTTTAGCCCAGTAGCTTTCATTTTGGGCTGTTAGTCTTGGTGGTGTATAGTCAGGGTTTGTGTGTGTACACACAGAAACAGTAGGAAACCACAGCTCTCCACACAGGGGCCACTGTGCGTCCCTCCATTCACAAATCAATGTTTAACCCGCTGCCTAAAAGGCTTGGCAGGGGACAGAGAGGCCCAGTCCGCGGGGTGGACCGTGAAACCATGCAGCCCAGAGAAGCAGAGCAGAGGGAGGACAAAGAGAGGAGCAGAGTCCTGGAAATAAACCTCCTCTGGTGAAGGCATCTGCTCCCTGCTGGGAGGGCACAGCCACTGAGGAGGGAGAGTAAGGAGTGAAGAGGTTAGAGACACAAGGAGGAGAGGAGATGGAGGAGGAAAAAAACTGTGGAATTAGGGCCAAAAAAAACCCCTTCTGTCAGTCAAACACTTGTTGTAGAAAATGCTCATTAGCTGACATCCTCCACCCTATGAGTGATACAATGAGCAAGTCAATAGACACAGTTGAAAAAAAAAAATCCATCGTTTTTGGCCAGTTTTATGTTTTTGGTAAGTGTTGAACTAAAATGAGCAAAAGTCACATTTCTCAACAAACTGTAAGAAAATCTGGTATAATAAAATAAAAATAAAAATTCCAATAGGGATTTAGAATTGGCCGCTTTTCCGCCTTGTGTAAAAAAATTTAGTAAACAATTAAAAATAAGTGGATTTCAGCCCTCAGGTGACTCATAGAAGCAGGTTTTTTTTTTTAAGAGACTCCACTGTCAGACGTTTTTGGACTTAAATGGAAGGTTTCAAAGACAAGTTGTTGTTTCTAAAGATAGATTTTTATGATGATTTTCAGTTTACGCCAGAACTTTATGACTTATCTTCATATTTGTAAGTATCTTTCAGCTGCCGTTTATTATTTTTCGGATACTTCTGAACATGTGTGGATACATAGCTTCACCTTAGCAGGTTTTTATATCCACTTATTGTCTATTCAAGCTAATTCCTTTCCTAAAGAAGCTACGTCCACCGCTGTAACACACATTCAGCAGCTGTTCCCATGTTTGGCCTTTAAGTTTTCTCAGTACCTACCTTTAGTAAATGCTCCTTTTGTTACTAATCTTTATACTCAAAGGCAGTTGTGAGCTAAGTGTCATGTTGTGCAATATTTCTGACTGCATTGTACCGACTTCTGTGGACATCAGACTTCTAAAGTATTCTTAATTAGAAATAAATAATAATAATAAACAGATTTCTGTCCAGCAGGATGACCATATCTGTTTAATGAGGTCGGGGAGATATAAAAAAAAAAAATTTCCAGTGTGAGTGGTGTCAAGGTGAGGGTGAGAGAGGAGCCTCTTGACTTTGCACCAGCTGCTTTCCCGCCTCTGGGAGAGTCAGGGCATGAAGAGGCGAGGAGGAGAGAGGATGTAGGAGAGAGGAGAGAGCAGTGAGGAGGTGGAGGGGTTTGTTTTTTTTTAGCACTCCAAAAAAAAAAAAAAAAAAAAAGAGCAATGAATGAGTGAGCGGCAGAGTGAATGAGAGGCTCTGGCCCTCTGGATCAGCAGAGGTTAACTCGGCTTCTTCACAGGGATGAAAAGGGGGAAAACGGATTGAGCTTTAAAGAGGAGGACCCCCTGCACCTGGGGGCGGGATCAGTCAGGATGATTTATTAGTGAGAGAAAGGGAGAGGGGATGAGGGAGAGAGGGTAAGAGACAGAGAGAGAGAGAGAGAGAGAGGGAAGAAGGGGCCGACGTTTGGTGAGCATCAAAAAGCTGCAGCGCTAACGCAGCACTGACTAGTGCTGATGTAGAAGATGTGAGTTCTGTTTACAGTGTAGGCGGGGGATCAAACCCCAGAGTCATTCTGAGCTTTTCTTTATTGTCACAGAAAACTCTTCCAAAAAACCATTTCAACCCTGGACATCCCCTGGACAAACACAGAAATCTCTGTGCTAAAGCAGCAGGAAAATAATTAATTCTATTAATGAACAAAAGCATTAAAACACTCCAAACTGTGGCCCGGGGTCCCTTCATGGTTCATTGGGGCCTTCGCTTTGGCTCAGTGTCTCAATGTCATTGGTGTGGAACTCCAGGGTTCTCCTCCTGGAGAAGATCTATCCCAGTTAGAGTGGTTGGCCCCTCTTCAGTGGACCCACAATGTGGAGGTTCATGAGTCGCTGGTACAGTGTAGTGAGATTTGGGTGGTGTTCATGGAGACTCCTGCTTTGCAACCCAGTTGCAAATTGGAAATGGATGGATAGTATTGAGGGCCAAAAGATATCTCCCCTAAAATCCAAATCTGTGTGGCCACACTACTCTTTTGTTGAAACATTGTAAAATGTATATTTCCTTTTTAAGCATTTCTACCCTAAATATTCTTTACTTTTCTTCTGTATCTGTGACGTTGCAAAATGTCTCCACTGTGGGACAAATAGAGGTTTCCTTAATCTTGATCTTAATCTAACATTTATCTTATTCTAAAATAATACATTCTTTTTTTTTCCTTGCAGAAGAAAGGAGGGAATATATGAAAAATTTCGTTTTAGTTATTTTGACAGAATATCACCTGTACAAATATAAAAGACAGATCCGAAAAAATTCGCTG
This sequence comes from Paraplagusia blochii, assembly GCA_016785265.1. NCBI lineage: Eukaryota > Metazoa > Chordata > Actinopteri > Pleuronectiformes > Cynoglossidae > Paraplagusia > Paraplagusia blochii. The sequence continues at coordinate 318,664 of JAFBJS010005090.1, forward strand.
TTAATATTTTTACTTACGAAGAACTTTAAATTGAACTCACCTACAATTTCATATAAGTATTATGAATTTAGTTTGTACTTATATACAGACATTATAGGTATTTCTTTGGTTCACTTCAAATATGCCATTTGACTAACTTTTAGTATTTCTTTCCTTATTTATTTATAGGACTGATAATTATTTAATTCTATTCACTTTTCTTATAACATTTCTTATCTTATCTTATCTTATCAATACATGTTATAAAAACTTTTAACCATTTTACTATGCAATTTTACTGCAGTTTTTATTTTTAGGAGGATCAGTACTCTATTTAGGGAAGGAAAGGAATCAAACTTCACACAACTGCACACAAGCAAATGTGTCCTCTGTATTTAACCCATCAGCAAAGTGAACAGTGGGCACCGGGGGAGCAGTGAGTGGGGATTGTGCCATGCTCAGTGGACCTCAGTGAAAACCTGGAAGTGCACCTGGAACCCTCCAGACCCTAGGCCACCACTAAGCCACTAGGCCACCCTGCAAAAAATCTTAAGGCTAAAAAAACAAGCATTTTTTTATCTTTCTTATTTTAAAAGCTGTCTTTCATTTTACAAAAATGATTTTTGTCAAATTTTTTGACATTCTTGAGTAGCATCAGAAACAATGACAGCCTTCAGTCATTTTTATGTTTGTAGTTTGGTCCCCATAACCACAGCATTAACCGCACTCTGGGCCCCGCCCCTCTTCTTGATGCTCACCTCCCCTGTTTCTTACTTTTTTTTCCTTGTGCGAAGTCATTAATAACAGTCTCCATAACAAAACTTAACCCTGACATTTCCAATCACAGCTGCACAGTAACAAGTGAAACTGAATTCAAAAGGACTCCTGCAGAACTGTAGAATGGTCACTGACAGAGGTTTGCAAAAGGTGGAGCAGACCATCTTTGGTGTGGTTGCTATGTGAAAGTGGATTTATGGTATGATGGAAATTTATAAAATGAATAAACATATCAAAGTTATCAAAAAAATGTTTAAATAGATGAAGTCTAACTGTCAAAAATTGACTAAACAAATAATCAGACACTCAAAACAAATAATTTGAGAGAAAATATAAATAAATCTCATATTTCCATCAATACACATATATAAAATATATTTATCTAATAAATATAGCTTATGTTAACAATTATTTATAATTTTTGATTATATAACTTTGCAATCAAGAATTCCAATAGCTCAGAAATAGCATCTCAAAGTCCATGAAAAACTAACATCTATGCCACGAACAGTCTCTAATCTCTAATTGATGTGGCTAATACTAGTAGTCAAACCTGAGAATATTGTGGAAGACATGTCCACAATGTTCCACCAAGGTCCGGTGTGGCTGCTGGTTTTTGTTCCAATCAACCAAGAGAACAAAGTTTGACCAATCAGCTGTCTGATGACTGAGATTAGTTGATTAAACCTGTCAACTCAGGTGTTCTACTGCTTGGTTGGAACCAAAACCTGCAGTCACAGTGGACCTTAGAGGAACAAATTGGACATACCTGGTATAATATCACCTCCAGGTTCACCTGTCCATCAGAGGGCAGTGTACAGATATTCTTTGGCTTTGTAATCCGGTCCACTAAACCAGTCCAAATAATGTTATTGGTTTGTATTGTGATTATACTTCTGTCTGCAATGCACATGTGTCCCATTTAGGGACCAATCGTGGCTGGTGTGTTAATACCAGTGTAGAGAATAACGTAGGAAATTAATACGAAAGTGTCTCTGCATGTAACACATCACCGAGGTGAACCTAACCTGGAACCCTCCAAACCCCAGTTCGGTTCCTTAACCACTAGGCCACCGGTGTGCCACCAAAAAAAGGACTTTTATTATGAAAACAGAAATTCTGGGCCATAAACGGTCCCCGGACCAGACTTTAGTTGGAGAGGGGGGAATTCACTGCTCTTGTCCTCTTGTGGTGGACTTTTCATGACATTCGTTTTGTGTGAACCTGAATCGAAGACGTGTCGTTATTGAACATCGGAGACAAGTGCGTGTCTGTGCTGGACCGTCACATGATAACGACGACGACCATCACGGGCTCCTCCGTCAACCTCTGGGTCACACACTGTAGCCCATACAGTGGAGCCGGACTGACGTAGAATGGCTGCACATGGCGCAGAAAGCACCGCTTTATGTTCCGAGTGCCTGGTCACGGCTTTGCACTAGTTTGATCTCACTCACTCACTCGGAGAGTGCGCGGGGGACAAGAGAAACACCAAACGTCATGGAGAGTCAACAGTGTCCGGATTGTCATCTCTGTTTGGAAAACAGGGCTGTTGTGTCTTTAAGAAGAGAGGCTGCTGCTGCTGCTGCTGGTCCCTGAACGCAGCTGCTGGCGTGCGTGTGCGCGCGTGCATACGTGCGCCTATATGTGTGTGTGTGCGCGCGCGCTGGTGTGAGGACAGCGGAGATTCATTACTTAAGCAGTACAATGGACATTTATCACCCCGTGGTGTTATTCAAATTCAGTACCAAGCGAGGAGCCTCTCCACTCCTTCACTCCTCACTCCGCCTTGCGTCGCGGACGCGTCCTTCATTGTTGGGAGCAGCGTCAAAAAGGAGGTGGAGGAGAAGAGGCGTCCAGTCTCGATCGGTCACTCAGTCGGTCAGAAGGAGTCGGCAAGGAAGGATGCAAGAGAGGACAGGAGATCCTCCTCCGTTCCCCCGTCCTCCTTCCCTGCTCTCCATCCACCGCCCGCGGGCATTTGGACACATCCACGCCGACACGGAGGTCTCTCCTCGGGGGAAACGGACCAAGGACGCACCGATCAGTTGGGAACTAACGGGTTTCCTTTTTTTTCTTTTCTTTTTTTTTTTTTTTTGTCCCAGTGTGTTTGCTTTTTGTAGTCATCTCCAGAGAACAACGCTGATCTTTCAGGTATTTTGCAGGGATTTCTCCGGGCGCACCGTGCGTCCTGAGCAGAACTGCAGGTGCAGAAATGGCGTTTTCCTGTCAAGAGTGGGACTTTTCCTCTCGAATGAAAGAAAGTCGACTTTGGTTTCGTTTCATCCGCGCGCGCGTCTGTGTTTTAATGCATTTCTGACACATTTGCAGAGCAAAAAAAGGGAGAAAGAGGCCGAGAGCGGCGAAGCCACGGAGGAGATGACATTTTTACATGCAGCCATCTTAAGGCCCGCAGAGGTTTGTGTGCAGACTGGGTCAACTTTAGAGCTGCAAGTGACGACGGCTTGAGTCTTTACAGCAGTCTGGTTCGATTAGTCGAAGACTAGGAATTCATGACAGTCCTCAGGATCAGACCACGGCTCTCCACTGATGGGTTTCCAACCCGATATATTTTTAAAAGCGAATCTGTTAATCGTCGTAGTCGGTTTTTTTTCCAACAGCTGAAACTACAAAACTTTCTTCAAGTCGACCATTTTAAATTGCTGCTGATCGATTAATCGAGTATTCGATGGCCATTTCCTTAACTTGAATGAGCCAGAGACTTAAAAAAAAATAAATAACAACTTTTGTATTTGATCTCAATTTGATTAAAAAATGTTGACTAAAAAAGACAATCGACTCTAAACGACAAGTTGATCGAAAAGTGGATGCAGAGTTTATTTCGCAATCAAACTGATTGGTTTTGCTTGGAACTCTCGGTGAGGAAGGAACCTTAGTTGATCTTCTTCTACCAAAGATGAACCTCGACCTACGAGGCTGTCACTGAACCTCGCTCGCTGTCGCAGCTCTCGGGCCTCGAGAAGAAAGAGCAACTGTTCCAGGGTCACACACAGGCGGAACTGTTTAGGGACCGTTTAGTCAAGTGCATCAGTCGCAGGTGCCTGCAGCAGCGAGGCCTGCAGGGGGAGAACCAGCTCCGGGTCCACGTGTGACTCCTCGGAGTCTCTAGCGGTTGATTGTCCAAACGCAATTCTTGAGTAAACCCAGATTAAACCCCCAAGAATTGTGTATGGACATCTGTTGCTGCAGACTCACATTCATCACCCCTCCGTGTGTGTGTGTGTGTGTGTGTGTGTTTGCTTTGGCCGAGCGCCACATGCACACGGGGCCTCCACTGAACCCCACTCCCACCCCTACCTACACCGGGCCGGGGCCGGGGCAGAACCAGAGCTGGGAGACTCAGAGTGTGGGTTTGTGACGGTGTCACAGGTAAGATGACGTCGTCCATCTGCATGACGAGCCAATAAAAATGAAGGGAAACTGGAGAGGGGGCGGGGGGGGTGGCAAAGAGGGAGAGAACCCCTCTGCCTCCTGTGTGTGTGTGTGTGTGTGTGTAAATGTGTGTGTGTGTGTGTGTTTTAATTCTTTTAGCTCTTCACCGATTGGTACTTACGTTTAGTCGAAGACCTAATGAAGACTGTTTGTTTTAAATGGCACCTATTGACTGGCGCCGCGTCGATGTATCGACTGTGTTCGGTAAAAGCTGAGTATTCACATGCAGCAGCAGCAGCAGCACAGATGAGGAGAAAACACACAGGAATTAGTTGGTGTGGTCAGAAGAGTGAAGAAGAGTCAGGATGGAGGAGGAAGAACAACCGGAAACTGATTCACCCTGCTGGACACACAGACACACTCACAGGCCGTAGATGGCAAACGCACGTGATTTTATGTGGATCAGTCCAGTTCGATCAGTCTTTAATCGATTCCCTGCTTAAATATTGGGGGAAAGTGTTTATAACCAACTATTGAGACAATTTTTTGGTTTTATTTTAAAAATCAAAATACAAATTTAAACAGAAATAACATGAACAAATTCTCACAAATTGTGGGAAATTATTATTTTTTTAGTAATCCTGTTTATTTTTAATTTTATTTACATTTACCAACAGTGCAATAGTCGTTTGTTGGTTTCTAGCTCTAAAATCTAAAATACGCAGAATGTTTCATTTTAAAACACTCACGTTCACACAGTGTGTGTGTGTATGTGTGTGTGTGTGTGTGTGTGTGTTGATGGGATCAACCTTCTTAATTCCTGGGGATTATAGCGTCATGTTTGCTCTTGTGTGGAGATATTTGTGCCCAGTGGAAAGTGAAGTCAACATTTATGTAACACTGACTAATTCTTCTCTGTGATCATGTTTTTAATATTATATATGATCTGCTATATATGAAAAAAAAATCTTACAGTGTATATTATTTGCAGCATTTTTTTATATTTCTCTTAAATCTCTTTTTTAGGAGACAAAATTCAAGAAATAAGAATACATTTTAAAAATCGAATTTAAGAAAAAAATATATGGTGTAAAATTTAGTTTAATATGCGATGTTTTTGTTATTATATACACTAAAAATAATGATTAATTTTGGAATATTTTCTAGCCTAAAAGTATAAAAAAATAAGAATAAAAATCAGTGTAAAGAAAACATCACAGTTCAGTAAACAAAAAACAACCAATGCAGTTGTTTAATTTTATTTTTTGCAGAATATTATATCATTTAACTCTATTCATTCATGGGGTCAGTACTGGGACCATTAACAGTACCAGTACCAGGTCATATGGTACACCAGGGTCAGTTTGCAGCTCTGCATGTTGGAATTCCATGTTCAGGAGATTCATAATGTTCATTTAATTCAGCCTAGACATACAACGTGTGTATAACACGTGTTATACAGTGTTTTCTAAATGTGATTTTCTTTTTCACGTTATGCTTCAAGTCCTCACGTGTTTATTATTTTTATTCTGACACTGGTACAGACCATAGAATGTATGACTGTCGTTTTTTAGTGATTGAAAATCAAAAAATAAAGTTTCAACTTTTAAAGTTTCTATTGTGACTTTAATTCAGAGTCGTTTGAACTCATCAGAAGTCAACAAAGAGAATTGATAAAACATGAAAACTGTTTTATTAGTATGGAGAAAACTGTTGGATGATGCCTTGTACTCAGATGTACAGAAAAAAAAAATCTAAAATAAATCCCAAACATATTAGATTTTCACTTTGTTAAAATTATTTATTAAATGTTATCAAATGATACAACAGATATCCAATAACTATTAATTTTTATAATATAATTAAATATACTAAAAAGGTGGATTTTCCACCATAATCACTTTAATCTAATATATCAGACATGGGAATTAACACAGGAGAGAAATCATTCTATGCCTTTTTAATGTTTTTATTTCCTTCCCTGCAAAATTATATTTTGATTTAATATGTATTTTTATCAGAAACTCAATGTCAGCCTAGTGTTAATTGTTAATTGTTGGAAAAAATTAAAAAGGGATTTAAAGGACACTAAAGTGTAACAAAAACAGATACAGATACAGAGAATACACACTGTAAATCACTGTAGCACACACACACACTAGCACACACACTGACACTGACACACACATTCACACTGACGCTCAGCCTCATTTCCATTTCCTTTCTCCGCTCCATTATCACTGGGTTTCCCGTTGTAAATCGCCCTCCACAGAAGAGTGAGACTGTGGGGCCGTGGGGCGGTGAAGTGGCCCCGGGCTCCGGGCCCTCTGGCCAGGACAGCCCCCAGGCTACATTACGACCTCCCGCAGTGCGCTCCTCCACCGCTCCCCCCTTCCTCCTCCTCCTCCTCCTCCTCCTCCTCATGGAGATCCCATGATCTGATTCGTCGTATGTTGTTTAGTGAACTTGACCAAAAACTGCACCGTGATCGGACATTTCGTTGGGAGGAAACTGTCCCTGTGTGCCGACGTATGATTACGTCACAACTGCTGGGTCTGACCTAAGCATTTCGTTACCCGCAGTCGTGAGGTCATCAATGACATCTGAGAACAGGGGGGCGATACTAAGTCTGCAAAGTGAGCTGCGTTTTATTTGGTATACGAAACAAAAAAAATGTTATTTTACAACAATCATATGTAAATATATATATATATATATATATATTTCTGTGTTTTTTTATATTCGGTTGTATAAACGTAATGACGCATTCTGGCGTAATAATGACGTAAATTCATGTCATTTAGACATTGATATGTTTACACATCAATAATAATTATATTCATATATATTTCATAACATTGACTCAGCTTTGCGGCCTAGAGAAGCTGAACTTGCCAATCTAAAATAACATATATATTGCCATAGTGTATTAATAATACTGTGCTGTAAAGCAAATATAAACATGCTGAACTTGTATCATTGCAACCTTGTCACGTAATCTCTGTAAAATGTTCCCATGCATGACCAAATAGAATTAATATGGTCATGTGTTTAGTAATAAACACAAATAAATATTTATACAAAGCAAAACGTAAAATGTGCTTGAGTGTATTGTATTAACAAACAATGGATTTAATTACAGTATATATGTACAGTATGAATAAACAAACACATTTAAGAGATGCTTAATATGTCCACAAACATATTAAAAACAACAGGTAAAACCAGGCACATACCTTTCATTGCTTCTGTTTAGTACAAAAATGTTTTAGTCTTTTAGTTTAACAAAATTAACATCATATAACATGTGTAAAGTTGGAATATATATAATGTATATATACAGTATATAATATACTGTAATATATGTATACAGTATATACATATATTAAAGCTGTTTATTTTGTTTTTATCCAAAAAATAAATTGCAAGGTGTTTAAATACCGGATGTTTTTTGGTTTGAAGTGAAATATACCAAACAATGTATAAATGATGACAGGACAACAGTAGATATTTTATAACAAATATTTATTTATATTCATCTATATATATATATATATATATATATGAGTATATAGATTAGGATTAGTAAAATGAAGCAGAAAGATGATTGAAGAGTTTATTTGAGCGTTTACACATACTCCATCATCGTTTACAGGACATCACAATCTGTTCTCCAATTTTTACCCATAAAAAAAAAAAAAGAAAAAGAAAATATATACACAAATATCCACAGACCATCTCAACAATGCAGCGTTGTTGATCACGCATCTCTGAATTTCCACATCATTCATTTGCCGTCTGACATCCCGACACTTCGGCCATCGTGCTGCATGTCGACACGTGACCGACGTCGTTGGTGCGTGGAGGTAAAGAGAAGACGACCTCGAGCTACAGAGACGACGTCGCTCACTTTTCTAGCCTCCGTGAAGAGTGGAAATGAACACGACTGTGTCTCCGTCCTGCAGTTGGTAATCCAGCTGACCCTGAGGACCAGGAAAGCACACACAGGTGAGAGGAGGCATATATAAATATCCTGCACCAGTGGGAGGGGGGAAATGTGTGTGTTTTCTAATACAAATACAAGGATTATAACTGCTGCTGCTGCTGCTGCTGCTGATGATGATGATGATGCTACCTCTACTACTACCACTGCAGCTGATACTACTGCTGCTCCCTTTGGGCTGTGATCAATAACAAACTTTTCATTTCATTTACATCCCCCCAGTGTGGAGGGTCTGTAATTGAATCAATGCATTCAAACCCCATGTCTGTGTGTGCATGTAAAAATGTGTGTGTGTGTGTGCGTAGTTATGAGGCCCCAAGGACAGAGAGGAGTCTTCAACAAGAAACATGGAGTGAGTGAGAGGAAATGAAGTGAACGTTAACCTTAGTGAAAACACACACATTTCTGCTCTTTCATTTTTTGGGCCTGTTTTATTATTTCTGTCCACGTTTTTAGTTGATCCTGGACTTCTACGGTGGCCTTAGAGGGACATTAGCATTAAATATGGGTTTGAAATCATGCATGATTAAACTGATTCTTAAAGACCAAAGAGTTGGATTTCGTTTCTATTTCAGTGTGGGATATATTGATTTATGTTCGGCTTCACACACACACACACACAAACACAAACACACACACACTCGTGGTCGTATGGTGTCCTGACAGTGACCGTGGCTCTGACTGCTCACCATCAGCTCCCAGTCTGCATCATTGATAAGAACCAGGATCCCAGGTCTCCTGTGGGAAAACACATCAATTTTGGGTCAGACGCAATTTCCTGACAGATGGACAGAAGTGAACGGACGGAATGATACGCATGCGAACACACACACACACACACACACACACACACACACACACACACACGGCGCTATATGGAAACAAACCATTAAATGAATGAACAGAAATGGCAGTGATGTATGTGTGAATATATTATGGGGGCAACAAACCTGGGGCAATACTAAGCATTTTAGTGGCTATCACAGTGGCTAGCTATTTCTGGACACTCTTTAAGCTTTATAGATTAATAATAAGTTATCTGGTTCTGTTTATGTATGATAAATATTTTAAGCTAAATATCTGCTATATGTTAAGGTTTTTTTAAATGGCTGCAAAGCAGTCTTTTTGCATTGTCCTACCTATATTCTTGGTTTATTCTTTGTTTATCTATTTTGCCTCTTTCTCAATGCTAAGGCGATTGTTTCAACCTGTGCTACTTTATTTCGAACATTCTTGAATTTTCCAAAAATTTTCCAGGACATTTCAGTCCAAGCCTTTGTTAATTACTGCCCCTAGTGTACAGTGGGAGTGTTGCCAAATCTCAGAAAGGAAGGAAACCAATAAGACAAACCTTTCTCATACAATTGTCTCTCTACTTTTTGTCACATTCACGTTCCATTCTTTAAAACTGACCACGTTTAAGAGCAGAAAAAAATGAAACTGTCACTACAAATTAATGAGAGCCTAAAATTATCACACTGAGGTAGCCTAAAAAAAAAATCACCTCCCTTCAAATGAGGGTAATGAGGGTAATGGGGGAGGGTAACAACAGGCCCCCTCTCACTGCTGTCTTCTCACACACGTGCACGCGTGTTTATTTTTGTTAAGCTACAGTGTGGATGACGAGATTTGGCTCAAACAGAGGCTGCGGGGCCATCTGTGGGTCAAACGTACTCGTCTACACCTTTTACAGGTGCTGTGAAGTCAGACAGCGAGGGAGTAAGATAGCGACTTAAGCAGAAGAGAGAGAGAGAGTTTTCTAGGTAGCCTCTCTTTCATTATTTTTCTGCAGCTATAAATAGCGTTGAACAAAGGCAGCAGTAAAAGTCACACACCAGTGTGTTCTGGACCCAAACACACGTGCGTAAATGTGTCACACAGATGTGGACAAGCACATATGGACGCTCAGGTACATTTGTGGTCCTACTCCACCCTCTAAAGTGAAGGTTAGACTCGTCTCCGTCTCAGTGTGTTCATCAGTAAAATGTCCAGTCCAGTTAGATTCCACTTTCACCACCAGCCCTCCCTGAACCTTTAGCCTTAGCCTGAAAATTGTTTCTATATCTTACCCAACCCTGTGCTTTCTGAGCAACACGGGTTTACCACATTACTAGTATCTTAGTTTCTTAGTTCTTCAAGATCAAATGGTAATAGCGGCAATTATGGCTATTTTCAACTTAAAATTAATATTTACATTTTAGACCTTCTTTGTCTAACAGTGCTTTTACTGAATGAAATTATGGCCATCGCTGATCTAATTTGGCTTCATTTTCTAACACTCACTTAACGTTAGCTACCACCACTTTTATGGTCAAAAATAACATTGTTTTTTTTTTTAAATTACCTTTTTCCTCCAAATGAAAACAA
>JAFBJS010005090.1:329533-347181 GCA_016785265.1 Paraplagusia blochii
TCTTACCCAAACCTGTGCTTTCTGAGCAACACTGGATTACCACATTTCTACTATCTTAGTTTCTTAGTTCTTCAAGATCAAATGGCAATAGTGGCAATTATGGCTATTTTCAACTTAAAAATTTTAAAATTAATCTTTATATTTTAGACCCTCTTTGTCTAACAGTGCTTTAACTGAATGAAATTATGACTATCGCTGATCTAATTTTGCTTCATTTTCTTACACTCACTTAACGTTAGCTACCACCACTTTTATGGTCAAAAATAACATTGTTTTTTTTTTTTAAATTACTTTTTACCACCAAATGAAAACAACATGGCAATAAAACAGTGTCATCCCTCCCAATATTCAATACCTTTTTTTAAACCTTCAGAATGCGGCATCATTTATTTATTTTCTATATATATTTACTGCTACATTTAATAACCTAAAACCAAGCTGTTTAATTAGATACAGATTATGTCCTTGTAGGTTCTCAGTTGTCCAGGTTACCATATGCATATTTATTTATATATATATCACATTCACTATTCCTACATATATACAGTATATATATATGTTATGTATATGCATATATATATGCATACATATATGCATATATATTCATATACATACAAATATATATACATATATTCAGATTCATATATATATTTAAGCTGAATATCTTACCGTCTTATATTATATGTTATGTTGTCTGACTCACTTTAGCCCAGTGAGTAGCATCTTGATACTGAATTACGTCTCTAGTTATTATTATTATTATTATCTTTTCATGTTATTGCTCAGGATCTACCAACACTCCTTTGGAGATCTACTGGTAGATCCTGACCAACCTATTGGACACCCCTGACCTGAACTGTGATCTATTCCAGCAAAACTGAAGGACAATAGAGTTAAGAGTTAAAGACTCTTCTTCAAGTTCAATCAAAACTGGTAAATTAAATAATTGGGCCTTCTGAATAAGAAGCATTTATTCTTCAATGGTGTGATGTCATACATCTGCATGAAGTGCGTATCAAGCCCACACCCACTTTCTCTCTCTCAAACACTCACACAGTGTCTCCTTGGATGAAGAGTTCAGGACGCTCCTTCAGTAGGTTCTGTTGGATCCAGACCAGCAGCTGCCTTATGTCCCCTAGAAAACACACACACACACACACACACACACACACACACGTGCACAAAGCCCATACAGACGCAGACAACAGAGGCCAAGGGTTAAGGTTTAATGGTCAAGGTGCAAGGTTCCAGCCCCCCGGTCGATGTGACGCGACAGAGGCACCAGGCGGGACCAGACTGCATATATATATATTTCTATATAAACGTGTGTGTGTGTGTGTGTGTGTGTGTGTGTGTGTGGGCATGTTTATTTATGAGTGTACGTATAGGTTTGGGAGGAGGAAGACGGGGTCACTGAAAATGGGGGGAGGGTGGAACAGTGTTGGCGGCCGAGACGGACATTGTTCCCCTTGGTTGATGAGAATTACGTGATAATAAATATGATGTTGACAAATGGCTGAACGACTACAGTTCATGTCCAGACCAAAAACAAATTCAGAGAATAAGATAGAATAAAGGTGGATGGACAAACGTCTTCAGTCTGGTCTAGCCGGCCCTGACGACGTTTCCATCTCTACAAATGTCCTTCTTCTGGCGTTGAACGTCAGTGATGCCTGAATATTTCCAAGGCGTCACCTCTGGAACAATCAGACTGACCTTGGCTGAACAATGGGCCGAGCTTCGCCTCTGAGCCACTTCCAGCCACAATAGCATCCACAATGGCAGGGTTTTAGGGTAAATCCGTGCTAAACAACCGACAATGAATGTATTATAGCTGCGCTAACATTTAGCGTTCAGATTAAACGCTAACGCTGCTGGAAGGACTGTGTGTGTTTGTAAGGCCTGGGTCAACAGGCTGATGTAGGTTCTGAGACGTAGAAATAAAAAAAGGAGAGAAATATGTACATATATATATATATATATATATATATACTGCATATACACTGCATATACACACACACACACACACACAACTCAATTTATATTCCAACTGCTCGTGTGTGCCTGGTTCATATAATGGTGCAGTGATGCTGTAATGCAGTAATGTCATGCGTCAGGACACATGATCCTTCAGGTCACACAAATTTTAAAGCATAACATAGATATGTTGAAATAAATGTACAATTAAACCTGTAAATAATCTTGGATTCTTAAGTCTCAGAGGTTTTGTATTTGTGACGCTTCCTTATTGTTCTCAAATCAAAATGAAGCTTTCCACGTCCACTTCAAACCACACAATTCTCATCATTCATCATCTTGGCCCCACATGTCAAAACTCAGGCCTAGGGGCCAAATCTGGCCCACAGCGTAATTATATTTGGCCCAGAAAAATCATATCATATGTGTACTAGAGCTGTGTTCCCCAACCTTTTATGCACCACAGACCGGTTAAGTTGTGGCAGATAAATACCCCTTAATAAAATTAAATTTCAGGTGTTCTGAAATATTTTCCTACCTATAAATTCTTCCTACCTGAATTTACTGTGCATGGGCATAACAAGGATTTCTCAAGTGCACACAGCCTATAATTTTCTGCTACCAGATCGATATAAAATGTTAGAATCTTGTATCAATGACTCTGCGTTATTTTGAGCTTATTGTTGTTGTCTTCACTGAGAAAATATTTCCTAATCAAATATAGTTGCATTATTGGTGATGGAATCCTAGCCATTCTATTGTTTCTGAGTTATTTTGTTGATACGGGTATGGATCAAGTGTAATTAATAGCCAGATGGGGCCAAAAGGAAACATTATTTCTCTGTGGCCCAGCAGCAATTCACCTACGGACTGGCACCGATCTCCGGCCAAGCGGTTGGGGATCACTGTACTAGAGTAATACAAATACTGCTAGTATACAAAAACTATATTTATTTGGAACATTAGACGTGTATGCGGTATGTATGTTGGTCTTCTTTGTTTTTGGCTGCTGAAATAGAGACTTACATTAAAACTAAATTGGAAAGGCTACAGTGACAGAATTCTACTGATGTATGTGGTGTATGTGATGAAGTTCCAGATTCAATGTTTAGACAAATCTACAGTTTCTTTCCACGTGAATAAATTCTTTATTAGATATGTGAAGAGAAAAGGAAACATGCACAATTGCAATTCTTAAACCTTATTTATCTGAAGTGGCAATAACATGAATGTGTGTGGTGTGTGGTGGCTACAGCCTGAAGATAATTTACCTAATGTGGCTAAAGGAGCTGAGGGTGACAACAATATATAGCTGTTAGTAAAATGTGCACTTGCTGATATGAAACTGAGATAACTAACAACAAAAATAAAAAAGTCAGAGGTTTACATCAAATCTGAGGCCAAAATAGTCTCATTGTAGCAACAAGGTTATTAATTACGGGAAATAAGAGACAGAAAGACAGAAAGACAGACAAGGAGAGACAGACACACAGAATACTTTGAAATAACTGATGAGGAAACAGACCTCAAGAGAGATGGAGGAGAAAACAGGCAGAGCAGATGTGATGATAGGAGGTGGAGGAGGAGGAGGAGGAGAGTGAGTCACCCAGAGTCAGGTGTTAGAGGAGCAGGTAGGTGGAGAATCACAGTACAGTGTATCAAAGAGGACATCTGCTCCTGATAAACGCTCAGGAAAACATCGTAATAGGAACAAACATTGTTTCATCATTTTTATTTTTAATTACAGTGACTAATAAACCACCTCTGAAAGACCATATGATGTCATCGCAAAGATTGGTTTATTTGTTGTGTTTAAACTGGGGTTATATAATCAATAACAGAGAAGGGATTCTTGGTCACAGATCAGCTATAGTATGTGGCACACAGATATACGGGACCAGTGACCATATTATTATTAATATTATTAATATAACAATGTTACCATATTTGTAATTATACTAGGTATTTTTTTTACATGGATTTTTTTCAGTTCATTTTAAATATTTTTGTCAAACTTTAGTCATTTAACCTTATATGGGCTTTAATGAAACCTCCAATGTTATGCAGAAGTTGGTCACAATCCTACTTAACCATTTGGCCATGATATTTTCAGCCACACTATATTAGCCAAACTAAGGACTAAATAAGCTATAATTTGGTTCCCCACCTGAATGTTAGCTGACATGTATGCAACAGTATTTTTTTTTACTTTATATTCCAGCATTTATAGTAACATTCATTAAGGCTTTAAACATTTACAACTAATAAAAACTTGCTGTGGGATGAAAGATTAAAATGACGATAAAACATCGGTGCTATCAGTTGACAGTCCACACAAAGTAGAACAATCAAGATGAAATACGCATAAAGTCAAACCTCAGACATTTGACAGTCCAACATAAGTGCAGATAAAATCCAGTTCTGATGTTACATAGACACAAGGAGTGTGTGTGGATGATATTAAATGTATACGTTGAGAATGAGAGTGTATCTGTATGTGTGTGTGCTGATGTTGTGCAGGTTAACTGCAGTACTCCCATCTCAAGTATAATGATAGGCTTCCAGGCTTCCACATAAAAAAAAAGACAAATATCTCTTCTTCTCTTCTCTCTATCACACACTCACACACATACACACAGTGGAGTAGTAGCAGTGAATATTGACCTGCACCTCTGCGGGGCTAAAAACAGAACTAATCACAACAGTGGTCATAACTCCTTCTCTGTGGCGACTCCTTTCTCTTTGCCGGAGAGTATTGGTATTTTTCTCCACCATTACCCCGTATTCTCACTTCCATTACCTTTTAAAAATGCACTCACTCACAAACACACACTATTTATTCTACATGGTACACAGACGCAGAGTGAACCGCATTTCCAATAACAATTACCTTTCCTTTAAAATGACTAATCTCAATCTGAGAAAAAAATCCCTGAACTTCAAAATAATCACTCAATGCAAAATGTCCCTGCAAGAACAACGGCTCCACATAACCATAGCATTTTTTCTTAATGTGTTTCCACAAGGGAGCCTCATCAAAACAAACATTTCAACACTTTCATTAAATTTTTCCATCCCTGCCTTTAACACTAAAAGACACATGACATCATCTCCCCCTTAAAGGCATCGCTAGGGAGGATCTTCAGCAAAAAAACACATCAGACCTCGAAACAGGTCAGTGTGTTTGACGGTCAGGTGTGTAGAGAGCTGTGTCGTGAAGAGAAGAAAGAACGTTGACGATAACCAAGCAGTGTGAGGTGAAGGTTGCGGTGCTTCAGCGTTCCAGGTGGAAGCGAACTGAGTGGAGGAGTAAAAGAAGGAGTGGGGGATAGAGATACGTCCTGTGATCCTGAAGCAATTCTGGAATGGCCCAGTTGCGTAGATAGAAAATGAAAACATGTTCGAAAAGGAGGAGGAGGGGAACGGCGAAAAAGGGCGCCATTTTGACGCAGATTCAAAATCAGGCACATGTGTTTTTTTTTTTTTTCTATCTGTTCCTTTGTGTATTAAGGTTGTCCTCCTCCCTCGTCATTTTCTGGCCTTATACAATTATGATGGTCATGGAAAAAGGGGTGTGGGAGTGGGGGAACGATCCATCTCTGTGTGAATTACAAAAAAAGTGAGTGATCCTGGACCCACAAAGGGGGTGAGAGAGAGAGAGACAGAGAGAGAGAGAAAGAGAGAGAGAGAGAGAGCGAGTGGGGGTGGTGTCTTTCAGTCGAGGGTCATCAATCAGTGGCTGGGGTCAAAGAGAAATAGGAAGGATTCAGAACCAATTATAACTGCACCCCTCTGCTCCACACACACACACACACACACACACACACACACACACACACACACACACACACACACACACACACACACACACACACACACACACACACACACACACACACAAACACACACACACACACACACACACACACACACACACACGTTTTTTTTTTTTGATTTGTGAGGACGTCCCATAGCACATTCTGCCTGATCGTAACCTTAACATTTACAAATGTCCCTTTTACTAACATAACACAACCTCAATCTGACATGAATTCTCATACTACACATTTTAAACATCAAAAGAACCCCACACAATGCTGAACCTAGCAAAATGTCTCCACTAAGTCTTTGTGTGCCCACAAGTATACAGACACCAGAAACACACACATGCTGGCAAATGTAGTCTCTCCGCAACACCCTCGGCAAAAAGAAATTACTATGATTTGTTATATCATAACACCAAAGATCAGCACTCTAACACAAGGTCATAAGGCCCACATTCCCTCTTCTGGTCAACTTTTGTCTTTGAGTTGTCCTGGTAACGTCAGCACCACGGTCAGTGCCCTTTGTTCAGTCCAGCGGCCACACTGGGAGTTACTCAGTGTGTACACATACCTTCAGGTTCATATTTAATTTAATCTAAGTACACTGTTTTAAAAGTCCTGAAGTCGAAATAAAATCAGCATTTTTTTAGCATTTAATTTAACAAAGAAATTTAATGTTTCAACTGACAATAGCACTAAACTGCAAAATGTTGCAGGAAAAATTTAAGCCATTAGGAGGCCATTAAAACAATGTGTGCTCCCAGCAGCCAACTCAACCAAAAATGTTAAAAGTGGTGTAAGTTTGTGATAATTTGTTGTTTGAACGTATTCCAGCATCTGTTTAGAATCCATTTGGTCCACTATAAAAGACTGCACGGAGAATTCCTCAGGAAGGAAGGAAGGAAGGAAAGCAAACTCCTTGTCATTGTGACATTGTGTTTCACACCACTGCACACAACAAAATGTCACCTTTGTATTTAACTAATCACCAAAGTGAACAGTGGGCAGCTTTAAGCGCCCAGGGAGCAGTGAGTGAGGACGGTGCCATGCTCAGTGGACCTCAGTAACATGCTAGTTGATGCATTCAAACCTGGAGCCCTTCGGACCCCAGCCCAGTTCTGTAACCACTAGGCCACCACTGCCCCCATCAACAACATTCAGTAAAACCATGGAGGCAGCCATGTTGATGGACAGTTGTCATCAATCAGCTACTGGATTGGTCTAGAACGATCAGGTGTCAAGAAAAGGAAAGCAATGCCCTGTCATTATGACTTTATGATCTTCCACAAACTAAGAATATTGACCTGTATTTAACCAAAGTGAACAGCAGGAAGCTTTAAACACTAGGGAGCAGTGAGTTGGAATGGTACCATGCTCAGTGGAAACTTGACAGTTGATGGATTTGAACCTGGAAACCCAGTCTGGTTCCATAACCATTAGTTACCACTACCACTGTCCCATAATCACGTGTCAAACAATGCCACTGTTCACAAACCAAAATCTTATAAAGCACTGAAGAAGTTAGTTGTACATAAATTTTCTCACAATAATGGAAATATTTATTTGGGATGAACCTTTGACATGGTTTGCTGTATTTGTGTAGATAGGAGCAAGATGAAACAATAAAAGAGTGTACCTTAGAGACAAACAGAGACCTGTGCGTCTCACACCAACCAGATGAATGAACATTCTGTACCAAGAATCACCTCAGCCTTTTGATAAAATTAATTGCTCAGGATAATCACTGTAAGTCAATTTATTGTCATACGAAAAGAGGGGAGTATCATAGAGTCATAGGTTAAGAATTGTCCAAGATAAAAATCAAGACACACATTTTTATCTTGGACAGTTTGACAGCCAAATCTAAACAGTAACCACTTGATGATCACAAATGTATAGCTCCCAGCTTTTGTGAAATTTGCAAAAATGAAAGTGCACATGCAAGAAGAGTTTGAAAATTCCATACAGAAATATTACAGAAAACTAACCAATGATCTGGACTGTACTGGATAATCTTGCTGTAAGGAAACAGCATGACCCACTTTTTTCTACCATGCAGCAACAATTCTTTATTTTTTTGGCTTAAATTATTTTTCTGTAAATGACCAAGTTACACAGAGTAGCCTTTGATGCATTTGTAGGACATGAACTAAATTTTGTGAAAAGAAATTTGTAAAATTGATCATTCCATGGTACTCACATGGTCCTGCCTGGCTTGCGAGAGACACCTGATGTTTCTTTTCATTGTTAAAAAGAAGTTCAGCTCCTCCTCTGCACAACAAGAGAGGATTGGATTGATAAAAAAAAACATCCATGTATTTATTGAAAAACAAAAAAATATAAGTTAAAAATAATTAAATTGGACGATGGAGACCCTCATCTTCTCATTAGGTGACAGCACAAATGTCTCTCAGATCTCTCTTGTCAACAATCTTTGCTCAGTAAATAGTTTGACAACATGAGCAAATGCACTTGTTCTGCGTTCTGTAATAACCTGAGCACTGAGGACAAACAGAAAATCAATGTAAAAAAATTAAAGCAGTTACGCAGCAATAAAAAGATTCAATATCTCAAATTTCTATTTAAAAAAATACTTCATTTAATTTTATTATCTTGAGTCAACAAAGATCACCAGAACAACGTCCACATCAACATTGAATATTTTCCGGTTCACCCTGGTCCACTTTGCTTTATAATGTCTCTTTAGAACAAACTAGACATGAAGAAATTGACTAACTTTATTAAGATGTTGACAGTGTCCCCCACTTTAGTTAAAAAAACGCACACTGTTCTCTTTCCACAGCTCACGAGAGACTGCGCGGTTCCGAAAGAAGCACTCAACACAAACAGCTGCGAACAGATTATTATAAATATTTTGTTCTGAACTATTGCGATTCTTTTTTTATTTCTCAAATTTAACGCAAACCGAAACTTAAGGCGATAAAATCACGTTAAACTCCACTTACCCAAACTCCAAGTGTAGCGATAAGGGCGCTGCCATATTGCCGGCAACTATCGGAAGTTGACGCTCGAGAGACCGGAAGTGACATCATACATATGTCTGCTACTATCACAAAACCGCATATCGTTAAACAGGAGTTATTATATAGAGTTATTGCATTTCAGTTTAATATTTTATTTTATAATAATTTTATTTCTATATTATATTGCTAAATGTATTAGAATATAACGCAACTCATGTTTTAAAACCGTCTTTATCAGATACGCTGGCAAAAACAAGATTAACACGAGCAGCGTATTTTATTCTTCATTAACGAATTCCATAATCATGTGTTTAGGTAAATAAGACAAATAACAGAAATCAAAAACAGATCAAAAAGACTGTTTTGAAAGGTCTTGTATCCTGTCCTTTTTAAGGACAATTTTTAATTTTAATAAACATTTCCATGTGTATTTGATGTGTTTTGTGACATATGTATCTGGAGTTATTTTTGAGCCACAGAAAGTTTTTGAATTAACCTTAGTGTACTAACATGGTACTTTGAATGCGGTGACAATAGATGCTAAAATGTTAAATAAAACTCTAAAACCCAACATAAAATGTCAATATTGTATAGTATTATTATCAACAACCTCTACTTTTAACTTTTATTTGTTTATAGTGCCAATAACAACTGTTATCCCACTTTACAAACAATTAAGTATGGTGATTGACAGTCGAGGGGATCCTCGCCCAGGTTGGACAGGTGGGCGGCAAGGAGAAAAACGAATTCAATTGATCTACAATACAGAATAGAAGAATAGAATAGAATAGAAAACATAGGGGCAATACACAGGTTATCTACACAAAGGCACTTTAAAGTCCTTGCATTGTCAATGCAAAGGCGAAGACGAGAACACAGACTGTAATGTCCTACAGGAGCTGGGCCATGATTTGGAGGCAAAGTCCTGAGTCCAGTTTACAGCCATGGGATTCTGGGGGGGGAGAACAGATACTCAGGGGACATAAAATGCTGAGGTCCTAAGGACACGAGTGCGTTAGTGCCTAGGAAATAAGGGAAATAAGTTAGGAAATAAGGAATAAAGTAAAGAAAAGAGAGATCCATAAAGGACAACAAGAGAAGATTCAATGTACAAAGAGGAGCCTTGAGGGTCCATGACTGGACCTGGAGCAGAACCAAGTTTAGCATGGAAGTCTGTCTTCGACATCAGTGACACAGTCACTGAGTTCAAAAGTCATTTGGTTAAAATTAAAATGCTTGATTTTATTTTAAAAAACTGATCATTTGTTAGGAGGTTGAAAAACCTGACACTTCTGAGCACTACACAACAACACAACAAAAAAACTTGATAGAGGTCATATACTGAAGAGCATCCACATGATTGACGGCTATTTTTATGCGTTCTTCATTTGCCAAACTTTTCCACATTGATAGAACTTTCACTAAACGCTGTCAGACCAGTGTTGTCCGATGGTCATTGAACTAGTGCTTCTTGTTTTAGTACGTGGCTGTTTTACTGGTTGAAATCCCCTTGAACTTGACTTCCTCTGGTAAAATCATTATATTGGAGAATCATCAGTACCTCACCAGTGATCCCTCTCAAACACACATGCTCCCATAAATGTGCATCTGCATGCATTTGCATGGTCTGCCAATATGAAAGTGTGCAGAGGCATGAGACGCGAGTGTGTGAATGCACATCTGTCTCACCCCCCGCGCCACCGCCGTCCCTCTCACTCCCTCCTCACATGCGTCCTCAATCATACCGGCTGACAATTCCAGTCCTGGCATATACAGGGAAGGGAGGAGGAGGAGGAGGTGGGCGGAGGTCAGTCAGAGGTTTGAATTGCAAATCTGTCGCCTTCTGTTGGCGTCCAAGCCTTACAGGGCCTTCCCTGTCTTCATTCATGTGTTAATGAGGAGTCAGTGCAGGGGCAGATAGACGGATCGACCAGGGGCCTGCGTGACGGGGGTGAGGAAGCGGGCGGGAAAAGCAGAGTGATGGAGGAGTGGGCCAAAAGGAAGTTCTGAAAGATAATGGAGACATGATGAGTACGGTTGGTGTCGGTTGTTGTCTTTCATCGCAGCGAGGACGAGGTGAAACGTCTCCACTGTAGATCAGTTGACAGAGGGAGGTGAAGGGAAGAGGAGGGGAGGCCAGGCTGGGGGATTGCTGTAGGTAGGAGTTTAAATGGCTGTATGTTTAATGGTAATAAAGCAAGTAACCGAGGAGTGATCGCACCATGACTGGGTGTCATGTCTTATTTGTTAAGCCGTCTTCAGATTCAGGCAGAGTTGGTACAGCGGCTGTATGTGGTATTCAGTATAGTTAACACGATCAGTTCACAGCTGCTGCTCAGAGTTAGATATAAAGAGCTGCAGTTGACTCCACACTGTTCTTGGGATTTCTTAAGAAGCTGAAGGTTGCCATTTGACAACTGTGGCAAATATGCCCTCAAACTTCTGTCATTTCATCTTTTCTTGCTGATCTCCCATCCCAAAAAGTTAAGTGTTGCAAACACTTAAGACCGAAGTGGTGATCTAAACTCTAAAGGTGAAAAAAAAAAAATTAAATTAGTGACATAGAAAACAAAGATGTTTGAAAAAGTGGTGGAATATAACAATTGTTAGTTTTATTTGAAATATATTCATTTATATATGTGTATATCAACCTTATATATGTACTAAAATATATTTAAGTTAGCAACTGATCTAAGCATGGAAAAACATCTCCTGAAATACATACAATTTCCCTCACATCCTGCAATTTGCAGTAGATTTAACCAAAACATGATATTAATCCATGATTATAGATTAAAAAAATACATAGATAGGCAATAAAATTGAATCCACATGTGAGAAAAATTAACAAATAACAAGAAAACAAGATTCCTACTTTTCTCACTAACTCTATATCATCCAAAAGATCATTATAAAACCTGGATATGTATGTTTTCTAAAACTAAATAAAGTAAATTTTAAAAATAACTGAACCAAGATCAGGTCGGTTGGCCAGACTTTCATATCTGGCTGTAGATGGATGTCAGAAGTTATGGCTGCGCTGTCAGGCACCAGCTCTCAGAGAAGCCTGGGTCACACACCATCAGATGACAATGACCAACACAATGGATTAGCTATAAAGGACTGGGGGGTAGAGATTAGGGGTGAATTGATGAGGGTTGGTTGGCAGACAGACAGACGGACAGACAGGCAGGCCTGGGAGATCCTGGGTCTGTTTCAATAAGGAACATAAAGAGCTGAAATTAACATGTAGCATGATACCAAGCAGAGAGAATCCTCTTAGAGATTACATCCATAACATGTTACGCCTATGGAACTGTATGGAGAAGGGAGACAAAGAGCAGAGCCAGTGATGAGTTTCCATTGTGGTTCTCGTACAGAGGACCTTACATTGTCACCGTCCTGTCCGCACTCATTGCTATGATATTTCACAATGTCTGTTGGAAAAATGCACAAATGCACCTGTGGTTGTAAATTATATGTAAAACAGAACATGCACAGCAGCATATTGTCTGTGTGATGATGCTGTACTGAAGCATTCGTTTTCAAACCCAAGACAAATCTCAGCAGGGAAGATATCACACAAATGCAGAGCATGTGATAATAATTTACAATATTAGAAATAAAAAATATTAAATAACAAGAAATTCTGCTCTATAATAGAAATGATCATTTCAACTACCGAAGATATTTAAACCGTTTGTTTTATGCGGGTTTGCTGTGGTTTTAAGGTGAAATGCCTCCCTCTCCTGTCCATAAATGTGCATTACATGACAAAGACTATTGCATCAATTTGACAACAGACAGACAGACAGATAGATAGATAGATAGATAGATAGATAGATAGATAGATAGATAGATAGATAGATAGATGAAAATCAAAAACAGCTTCACAACAGTAGGTTATAGTAGCCACAGACAAAATAAATTAATGAGGGTATTAAATCTGATTACCAGATTATGTGATTATACCCATGTACTCTCAGTGTAACTACATTTATCCAAAAAATAACAATTAACAAAAATTATTTATAATTAACAATATACATTAACTAGTTTAACTAAGGTTAAATATGTGTTAGCATTACAACAGAAAAAGCTTAGTAGAAAGCAAAACCTTAGAAATGTCTTAGAAAAATTTTTCATACATTATTATAAGACATGAAGACTTACTATAAAATGTCAAACAGTCAAATAAAAAAACAATAAAAAACGATGCGCAAAATTGTTTCCAGATACCAATGAAAATAGAAAATGCTGACAAGGACCAGACTCGGAACTCAATGAGGCAAGCAACCATTTTATTTGAAAAAGATGAGTGGCTTTGTACAGTAAGTAAAAAACACATATTCACTCCTACATCACTTCTTTTTCTTCTCCTTTTTTTTTATCGAGTTCCTCTCACAGACGTAACAGAGAAGCCTGCATTCACTCCTGTACAGCGTTCAACAGACAACAAATTAAAAACATCATTATCATCGTCACAATCCCTCTGACCGCAGCAGTTCTCCTCTTTGCTCCAACACATAGAACGAACTTCCCCGTTATTGCAATTATTGATTTTGTGTCGTTTTTGACTAAATGTCTCCACCTGCTGGATAGAACTACAACATCAGTTTGCCACTGATCTCCGTTTTTTTTTTCCAGTCCAGGAGAGTGTCAGGCAACCGATATATGCAGCTATAGTCGCTGTCAGGCTGATATTTGAGATGATGGTCGTGGATATACAAATGATCATGTGATATCACCAGTTTAGATACGTCAGTCATTTCAGAAAGTCGGTGATGTGGGAAACATTCGTCTTTTTTTTTTCTTCAACCAGCATGGACTCTTCATTATTTTCAGCCCTTGGTTGAAATGATTTCATAGGCCTGAGATTCTGGCTCTGGTTGACTTCAGGGCCACGCACTGACAATACAGTCATGATTCAACGCAAAATAAGTTGGCAGTGAATGGTTATCCTTGAAGATAAACAGCAACACAACAACAATCACTGAAGCTTGTACAGATCGTTAAAGGAAAAATATGATTGAAAAAGTCATGGATCGAATATTGGAAATCTGTTATTCAGCTACAGACAGAAGCACATGAGAACTGATCTGACCTGAACAGGAAGTAACTAATGTATTATCATGTATTATTCACAGATTGACTGACTGAAACAGGAAACTGTTTCCATGCGGCCTCTGATAATAACGAGGTATTTCCGAAACCAGCGACGGTCCACTTCCTGTACTTTCTAACCACATGTCACCCAAATGTCCACAGACCCTGTAAACACATGAGTACTTTCCAAAATATCGGACATGTGTTGTTAATATAAATGCAATTGGACTCAAAGTGCATTTGTAAGTGTGTCCCTTTGTGTCTACTTCTCTAAGGTTATTTGCAGGCTGTCGTAAAAAGATTTCAGTTTTTCTCTCTGAAACCAGTTTACAGTGAAAATAAGCAGGAATAAGCGAACATGAAAGGAACACTACCAGCAAACGGTGATATGTAAATTTGCATAACATTTTTTCACTTTTGAATGTCAAACTACAGCCACCAGGTGGCGGTGCTGCATATTAAAGTGTTCCTGAAATTGTTAAAACACAGAACAGAAGAAAAAATCAACTATTGCAAAACAGAACAAAATACCAATCAGTAGTAACAATGATAGGATAACTGTCAATATTATCAGAGGTGAGAATATTGGTTTCTGGTATAAAAATGCCGCACATTTTCACGTTGTCGTTGTCAGCGCTATGCATACATCACATACCTGGTTTGAATTAGCTTTGACTAAATCATACAGCTCACACTGCCATATCAGTGTCAACAACACATGAACTATGAATTTAGGGTAAATCAAAGCCAATACGTATGTTTAAAAATGACACAACAGGCACTAGGGGGTGCTCTTGTTGTTCTTTGTCCAGCCAAATAGAAAAAAATTGACTACTGTATATTAACAACAGTTTTTTTTTTCAAATGACTATTAGTCAACATGTATGAGTATTGGGGTGTTGTATGTATTTTAACAAACATGAGGGTAAAATTCCTGCATACTCTACTGTCTGACTTCAACACATTCAGATGACATCATACAGAAATTGCTCTCCCTTCTGCAAATGTTTTATTACCGTGTCATTTTTTTTTTATGCGGCTTGATACATTTTTAATGGGATCCAATGGGGGACGATCTGTTTCATATTTAATGAAGGTCTCAGGAACGCAGTTCCCTCAGTATGAGAACCCACAGATGGCGAAGCAACAACCACCTCAATGTCCTGACGGCCTCTGACCGTAGCAAATAAATAAGACTTAAAGAAAAGGTTAAGGTCACATTATTTAAAGGAAAAATAAGGAATGTAAACACAAACACACATCCATCCTATCAGTCAACAGATCCATGTATGAGTGAAGTTATTGTGGTTTCTGCTACAGTGTGTGTGACAGCGATTGAGAGTCCATGTTTCACTGGAGCAAATTCTGCGGCTCCGTTCGCCTCCTAGAGGCCACCAATGATATTACAGTAGGATGCAAAGGACCAGACCCGACACTTCTCTCTGCTGTTTGTGTTCGTTTTGGCGTCACCATTTATAATATATTTAACACCAAGTGAAAACGTCCACGGTCAGTGCAACACATGTGATCAGTGATTAATCATTCTTCCCTCCTTCATCCTCCTCAGTGCACTCTCTCTTTTAGCTGCCACGTCGAACTTCCTAACCTCCCAGAGTTCATATACTCTTCCACATCCTCATCATCACTGACTGTCACCCCCACCCGAAAAACAGTGCTGACGGAGTCTGTTTTCCTGACACTACACGTGCGCTCGCCACAGCTAGTGCTATAGCTCACTGTGTCGAACCGGAGGCTCCAGCTTGTGCGACAGTGCAGTGAGAACTTTGTCAAACTTCTCGTATCGCTCCGACTGACTGCCCTCAGAGCCGCGGCTGCCCCACAGCAGACGCATCTGGAACTCTGTCTGGAAGATCTCCTGGATCTCTGACCGCTCCTGGAATCCTGGAGTCAGGAATGACATGGAGATGGGGAGGGAAGACAGAAGGGAGGAAAAGAGAGTAGATGGAAACAGAAGAGGGTGTAAAGAAAAAGAAAAAATCAAGAGAAGAAAAAAAATCGAGGATGAGCAAAGGGAGAATAAGAGGAAGGGAGGAAAGGGATAGAAGAGAAGGAAAAGGAGATGTGAGGAGAGGAGATAAGTAAATAGAGAAGAGAGGGTCCAAGTGCAAAAAAAGAGGAAAAGCACAGAAGAAGGGAGACAAGAAAAGGGGGAGGGAAAAGAAAAAGGTGGGGAACAAGAGGAAAAGGATGAGATTAGACAAGGACTGAATAATAATACTTTTTTTTACAGCCTGTTGTCAATGAGGTCACTGTTTCCCTCCATCAGTGGAATTCAGTGAAACTAAAACTTTCTCTGACATGATCTCACACACACGGATCATCTGTAAAACATTAACACTAGCAAAGTGTATGATGTAAGGTTGTGTGTGTGTATGTGTGTGTGGAGGTGATGAAAGGAGCAGAGTCAGGTCAGACTGATCGATTCACAGACGTATCAGTGAAAACAAAGATGTGAATTGATAGTAACTGAAAGTTCCATCAATAAACCAGTAACGACCTCAAACTAAGAACCGATACTGAGGTTTTAGAATTCAATACCCTCAACACACACACATACAGTCTTTATAAGAGATCAATTGTGTCGGGGGGGACGCTAATGTAGTATGAAAGCATTATTAGCATTCCAGATACGATAAGCAGGACCAGGAGGAGGAATATTTTGGACAAGAACCTTGGAAAAAGAGAAATTTTCCAAAGCTGATTTAAAACGTTGAAAACATTGGTCAAAAGTAGATGAATGTTGGCCAGTTCTATCCTACACCAATCTTTACCTGCTTTTCCATTACAGGAAGCAGCAATCTCCACAGCCAACACCCAAATCACACTGTCCCCAAACCGGTGTTGGTTTTCTTATACAATACGATAAACAATAAATAATAATGAAACAATAAACCTGACTTTGTGTGTTGACCACCAGACATCTCCAGACGATACAACAATCAGAAAAAGAAGTGAATTATAGTTTTACCCTGTAGCTTGGTCTCAGCATTGGTTCTGTAGATTCCTCCATGATGTGCAATGGTGCGTGCGGCCTCTAGGTGGTACATAACAACATCTACGCCCACCTCCGCGCTCTCCCAGGGCTCCAGTGCTTCGCTGACGGCAACGCCACGCTCCAGTAAGGACAGGACAGGGATGATGTGAGGGAAGGTGGTGTTAGAGAGGACACTGGACTCTGGGAGGACAAGGACAGACATTCAGTCAACACAGACACACAAACAAACACATCCAACACTTTGGTATTAATATGACTCTAAATTGACGTCAGAATTAGGATAAAAATTAAGTGGTAAAGATATCCTTAAAGAAGTTCTTTAAGTTTCCTTAAAGAAGTACCGTATTTTCACGATTATAAAGGGTATATGAATTCATGAAGACAAAAAAAAGAGGAAATCCTGAATTATGTTGAAGGAATAAATAAAACAAACTAGCAATAAGACGAAGCTAAATGAGCAACCTATGAACTTTCATTAGAACAGTGATTCATTATTTTACATAGCATATTCTATAGGGTCAGGTTATTCTAAACATCACGCAAAAATAAGCAAAAATAAGCAAAAATAACCAGGGCTTTGCTGGTCAACATTAAAGATCGTAAATGGGTAGGAATTGCATTGTCAACGGCCTGTCTAGTTAGACTACAGCAATTTTTTTGGAGAGAGCAAAACAAACTAATTCTATATATTTGACATTTGCCAAATATTGCTCAGTTAGTCACTCAGCTGCAGCATAGGGT
>JAFBJS010005090.1:347875-373526 GCA_016785265.1 Paraplagusia blochii
GGATGTAGTAGAGAACACCATGAGAATGTTAAAGGGGGAAGTGTGGGCCTTGTGTTGCTCCTGCTCTATATCAAATACAGAGGTATTCTGAACCATTGGGCCCCGGCTCAAATTTGGGCCGCAAGCGCCCCCTAGAGGGCCGTGAAAATTTTAAACTGCTATTATTAAGGGCCCCAGGTCACTCGACACTGAAAAAATTGGGCCTCGGTGACAAAAAGGTTAAGAATCCCTGTGGTAGAGGACACCATGAGAACGTTAAAGGGTGAAGTGTGGGCATTGATGGCATTTAAAACCTGCGCCCTATGATCAGGTGTGCCTTATTTGTGTGTTAACTATAGTAATGGCACACAAACTGAGACTGCGCCTTTTACTACGGTGTACCTTATGGTCGTGATAATACGATACGTAACATTTTCAAGATGCTGTATGTTGAATAATACTAAGCTAATAGCCAACATAGAGCTATGCCTTGAGCAAAGGGTATATGAATTCATGAAGACAAAAAAAAAGAGGAAATCCTGAATTATGTTGAAGGAATAAATAAAACAAACTAGCAATAAGACGAAGCTAAATGAGCAACCTATGAATGTTCATTATTTTACATAGTATATTCTATAGCGTAAGGTTATATTGAACATCGAGCAAAAATAAGCAAAAAAAAAAACAGGTCTGGTCAACATTAAAGATTGTAAATGGGTAGAAATTGCTTTGTCAACGGCCTGTCTAGTTAGACTACAGTATTTTTTTGGGAGAGAGCAAAACAGACTAATTCTATATATTTGACACTTATTTGCCAAATATCGCTAAGTTAGTCACTCAGCTGCAGCATAGGGTTAAGTGACTGGTAATGCTGACACTGCACAGCATGCAGATGAAAAAAAAAAAATCTGTATTTCTGTTCAGAGTGAACTGATTGGCATAGAATTTTGGTTCAAAGCCATGAGAATAATCAAATTGTTGTAAGGAGATAACAAAAACTCACTTCTAGAACCAGAAAAGTATGACCTCTCTTATCATGTGTTTAAACTCACCTTTTCCATCGTTCATATTCTTCATAAAAGGTTTAAGCTTCTTCTCATACAGGATAGCGCCCTCTGTGTGTCTCTGCCGCAAAGTCACCCACGTCTGCTCCAGGCGGGAAATCTGAGAAACAATACATTACATCAAGAGATGATTTACAAACAATGGATACAATGGTTTCGAATGCATCGGTTGAGATCTCATGCAGCTGTCAGACCTGTGGTAACTCCAGGGCTCTCATCACTGCAGCAAAGCCGAACATGTTTCCCATGGTGCTTTTCAGCTCAGCTGCCAACTGTATGGTCTTATGGAGGAGCGCCGCTCTCTCCTCTGTGCTTCCCGTGCAGCCCAGCAGGTCAACTGCCATCATGATGGACATGGTGAAGAACCTGGAGGTAAAAATAGTATAACAGTCAAACCATAATGTTTCAAAAAAAGGTCAAATATGTCAAGGAAAAGTATTTTTATCATATGTTGTTTATCTTCTTAGTTTTCTTTGCATGTAATATTTCAACAATTATTCTACATTTTAAGGTTATTACTTCTCTTGGCAATTTTTTTTTTAGATCTGAAGTATTAATTTTAATATGAATGTGATAGTGTGAGAATTGGTTCACAGTTCTGTGACACTTTTTGTTGTGTTTAGTGAGACTCTGTGGGAGTGAAATAGATCAGCGCATGATAAATAACTGTGACTAGAAAAATCCAATTGACTGGTCTGAGACAGGGAGAAAAGTGTGATTTTTAACTGCTCTCACTAAGAGCTGTAATTTGTTTTGCTGCCGTACAACTATTTGTGGTTTGAATGTTAAAACATTTATCATGTGGTTTAACCAGTCCCAGAAAAGTCTGAAGGAAAGAAGCAGCAGAGCGGTAAAGGTGGAGAGGTGAAGATAAGAAGAGAAGTCTGAAGACCAGAGATAAGAGACAGCAGAGGAGCTGCAGAGCCGAGTCGATCAATATCTGCATTAATGAAGGACTAAGTGTGTGGTGCATACACAAGAGAGAGGGAAAGAACTGCCTGTACCTCTCCAGTAGGTCAAGTCTCAGCTGGTGTCCATGAGGAAGTGTCAGTAACTCCAGCCCTGAGGACACTCCCATCATCCTTTGCATCTCAGAGTTGACTCCCAGTATTCTAGCCACCTGTGTTCATACAGTTTTGTGTCAGACTTTTGCGACTTTTTTTTGTTTTTTCACATCTACAACAAACTTACTGCGCAGTCCACCATGGTGATGTGTTTAGCAGCGGTCTTTGCGTCCACCTCAGCAAGAAGCTCTTTGACTCTCTTAAGAACGGACATCTCCAGTGGTTTGTTTTCAGCAGGCAAGAGGCGAGACTCGAACCTGCAACAGAAATTTTCCCAATTTTATTAAAAACAAAAATATTAACACTTATGGGTTGAAAATAATTCTTATCCATGAAAAAAAAACCCAAAAACATTCATTCTATACCTGGATGGTCTGAAGGAAGATGCTTTCTCCACTTGTGGTGTGCAGAACATTCCCTCTCCTTCTTCCTTGGCTCCCACCTCCGTCCCTTCTTCCACCCGCAACCGCTCCACATAGCCCTTTGTGGGAGGCTTCGGGGGTCCGGCGGGGCAGGGTCTCAGGTCGCAGTAGCTCCCTGCTGTTTCAGAAGACTGTGATTGGAAGCTAGGATGGTGGGCCGGTGAGGAGTGAGCCGAATGAGAGGTATGAACGGGATGTTGCGGAGGATTGTTGGCGGTGGAGGGGCTGAGGTGAGGGTCGCTAGAGTGGCGCATCACGGGAGAAGGTGGGATCACGGCCAGGACACGCCCACCCGAGTTAGCTCGCTGTCTGGTTACTGGTAACGTAAAAATAGTAAAAAATTAGTGCTGTAGTATTTTTGTTCATTTTGTTCGTTTAAGTGATATCTGTGTTTTACTTACTTGCACTATAAGCAGGAGACATTGGGATTTCCCCAACGGGTGACAGGGGGCAGCGATACTCCTGAATCTGGTCCATGCTCATGGCACAATTCCTCATTGCATCTTTGTGGTGATGGATGGTTGATGGGCTGCAGAGGAAACAGTGACAGGAACGAATGTTCAGGTATAAGGTTTGAAGCCAGTTGCAAGAACGAAGATCGCAGGGAGGGTGAAGCGTCAGGGTGTGAGTGGGGAGAGGAACACGGGTGAGAAGTAAACGACTGATCAGAGCACCTTAGTCAAGTGTATTAAATTAAATTATTAATAAATTAATATATTCTTGTGACTTGCTAATGGTTTCAAGTTTGGATTTATTGTAGCTATAAACTTACTAAATGTAAACTGACATCTAAGAAAGATTCAACTACTGTAGGCAAACTTTTAGCTGTGTCAGTCACCTGGTGCCATTGTATTCTAGGAATAGAATCTAGGAATATAAAAACCTGGAATATGTTTAGACCAAAAGAATAAAAAATCATCAACCCTTCTTCTTCTGCTTTCAACCCTTTTTTCAACCCCACAGCAAATCAGCAATTCCACCTGTTCTCTGTATCTTCTACTCTAACACCAACTACCTCCATGTCCTCCCTCCCTGCATCCATCAATTTCCTCTTTGTCTCCTACCTGGTAGCTCCATCTCTAGGATCGTTATTCTACCAGTGTATCCACTCTCCCTCCAAACCATCTCAATGTGACTTCTCTAGCTTCTTCTCCAAACATTCCTGTCTGTGGTGGCCCAGTGGTAATGGAACCGAACTGGAGTCCAGAGGGTTCCAGGTTTGAATCCACCAACTGAATTTAACTCTGTGGTCCCCTGAGCATGGCACCATCCCCACTCGCTGCTTGTTGCCCACTGTTCACTTTGGTGATTAGTTAAATACAGAGATGACATTTAATTGTGTGTTGTGGTGTGAATGACAAGGAGTTTGCTTTCCTTTCCTTCCTAATCACCTAATTCCTGACCCTGTCCATTCCAGTCAGCCCAAAGAGAACCTCAGCATCTTTAACTTTGAGTGAAAGTGTAGGAAGTGTAGGAAAACAAAATGAATATAAATCAATAATAAACATTGCAAAATAACAAAACATCTTTGGAGTGGTTATAAAGGAAACAAGACATTTTTCACCATCCTTAGAAGACTTTTAGAACTTGTGGTCATGCTGCGGGCACTGATGGTGAGTAAGTGAAGTGAGAGGAGCAGAAGGATTGTGAGAAGTATCCAGGTGAACTACTTTAGTGCCCACACATAAAAGTTTATTGTCTCAAAAACACACCATCTGCAGCCGGACACAGGTTCCGGTTCTGGATCTGTTGGTACCAGTGGTGTCCCAGGTGGACTGGGACTGTCTGAGTCACTGAACATGAGTGTGACACGAAGTAAAAGTTAAACAAAGGGACTAAATCAATAAAACACAAATCCTCCAACGTCGCCCGCTCCTATCTCACCTGTGAGGTATAATTTTCTCGGTGGTCAGCCCATCAGTCATGGTGACGCTCCGCCTCTTGATGTAGGCTCCTCTCTGACTGGACGGAGAGTAGGCGGAGCTGTGTTTGCTATTGGACAGAGCGAATGTTGCCTCCAGGTACCGAAGTGGCAAAGTCCTGCTGACTGGACAGTAGATGTGGGCACCACCAGACTGGGAGATGGTTTTACGCTGACCAATGTAATAACGAATCATCTCCTGCACCGAGTCGAAGCTGTTGTCCTCTATCATGTACTGCACCTGAGGATGAGGAACATCGATTTAATGCTTATCCAATGGAACTTTATGTTCTCGCAGTAATTAGCATGTGGGAGGAAAATTTGTTTTTTTCTTCTTCAAGGCTTCAATGCATATTTCAGGGCAGCTTAAAACTCAAAAGGCCTTTTTTTTTTGCAGATTTTAAATAAAGTTTTGTTTTATTTACAAAAGCCATTTTCTGAACTTTACATCATGATGCAACCTGTCTCCAAAATAATTCAAGGTGAATCAAATCAAGTACATCAAGTTCAATTCCCTTATGTATAAAACATGATGATAGAAGATGATGTGGGCAGTAATATTGATAATATAAATCTTATTGAATGGAATTAATTAATCATATCTTGTTATACATAGTATATTTGTTATATAAAACTAAATCTATATTGTATGGTGTACGTGTAACCTAATCAGTATGACAAAGGGGTGGGAATTAATAAGTTTAACTTCTACCCACTCCTTTTTGAGACAGTTGATGAAAATGTTTGGTCCTTGTCTGCTATGTTATGTGCCTCTCTCGAAATAAACTCATTCATTCATTCATTAATTAATTCATACATAAACAGCAGACAAATTAATCTGTTTAAAGCATTGATTGAGTCCTTAGCAGACAATGTCTCTGTCATTACTGTGAAACTATTGGTCAGGTTGGTTGAACTCCATTGGGCTCAGCACTTGCAGGTGCAGTGCAATTTGGGTGGCAGTCGTGGAAACTGCTGCCCCTGTGAACCAGTAGTGGACAAGCAGGTGAAAATGGAGGGAAGTACTGACCAACTGGCAACCCACAGACTGAAACAGCTCTGTGAAAATGTCCAATTTTGTCACAATGACACCAGAAATTACTATTAATAATCCCAACATCCATCCATCTTCCACCACATCAATCACATTGCACTGTACCATACATTCCTACATGTGGTGAGCCCAATGGACAGAGACATTGCCTGTGGGCCAAAGTTAATTAACAAGTTAACAAAGTTAGTTAACAAATTTATTTGTGTGTCCAGAAAAATTCTGGGTATCCAACATAGTTGATTTGACACTAAAATAAATGGATGGAAAAAAAATTCTGCTAGCACAAAAACATGTTATCTTCTCAAAGTAGGGTGATCGGTTTGATATATATTTATATATCTTCCAAACTATATTTTTTAACAGTTTTCACTCACATAACCTCAATGACAATTAGATGAGTTAGGAAGTACAAAGAACATCCCTGCTCTACCTTCCTACAGTAGAGCTGGGATATTAAACTAATTTTTATTTCTCTATAGATGTAACTAATGTAAAACATGTGCATCAATTTTTGGCAATTGATTGTTATCAGATTAAGAAAACTCACTTTCAGATCAAATTTTCAAACATGTAAATTACAAGTAACAGACAGCAACCATGTCCTTGGACACAGAGTCTACATTTATAGATATGTCATTACATTACACCCTGGCATGCATTATTGTAGTTGTAATTAACGTAAATTCAATATACACTCTAAAACAGCACAGAATTTTGTGGTAATTAAATGCTATTTAGGTTTCTAAAACTAAGCCAACACTAATAATGAGAAGGTCAGTACCTTGGTGTCACTGGATTTGACCAGGACTTTGTTTATGGTGAAATGCTGAACCTCGTTGTTCCATCGACAGGTCAGAACATATTCTCCCACCGTGGTCAGAGAATCTCGAACCAGGAAGTCGCCGTTTCGTACGACCAGCGTCTCTGCCACCTGTGAAAGAAGAACGGCATTTAAGATTGTGTTTGAACAGTTGCACACCAAGACGTCGAATCGTTAAAATGACAGAATTCTGATGATTTATGACACCGCCTCAGCCAAATGATTTTGCTGTATTTAGATACCATCAGAGCTGACAGACACCAAACTTGAAACAAAATGCTGGAACAACTTCCTCCATTAACTGAGCTCAGCTTCTGTGAAAAAAAAACTCATTAGTTTTGATTTTATTGACAAGAAAAGCTGTCCAGAAGAACAATCTCCTCATATAGCTGCATATAGTGGATGCAACAGCTCCTGGCTGTTTGTCTTGAGAAAAAGCAGACGTGTCTCTGCAGTACGCCAGAAGAAATCATAAATATTGATCTGGAATTTATGTATTGCCAGATGGTCATATTTCACAGTGAACACAATGTCCCTCTGAAAATTATTTGCAAAGAAAAAAAATGTTTAAGTAATGATGTACTATTACTAATTTATTAGCAGAAAGGTACATACGTTGACGTATGTTAAAGAGCGTTACACACCACCAGGGGGCGGTATTAAATCATACGTAATGCCTGTGACACACAGGGGGTGTAAGCCACTAATAAAGAAAGAATAAAAAACAAGAAACACACCCACAATATACTTTATATATGAGACAACAGTGGTGGTTAAGGAAGTGGACTTGGGTTTGCAAGGCTCCATGTTTGAATCCACCAGTGAGGTCTGGTTCTGAGCATTGCACTTCCACCCACGTGAAGGCGCTGAATGAAGCCGTGTGCTTTGGGTGGCAATCATGGAGACCAGGTAATTAAATGAGGAGATAACTGATTGAATTAATATTCTAATAAAGATATTGTTACCCAATTTTGCTAAAAGTTGTCCAGTGAGGAATTAAATGTAGTAACACAACTATTCTCCCACCTTTAAAGTCAACAAAAAAACATTTTGACTTTAAAGGTAGGGAGAGGGAATAAATAAGCCAAAAGGTGATTGAAATTATTATTTCAGAGATAATAAAAGCTATGTCAAATTGACTAAGAGCCAAAGATCTTGGGTCAATTCTTTCCAAGTAGGTAAACAGTTCAGGTGTGGTGGCAAAATAATAGTAAAAAAAATATTTAGATAAAAGTAGCCGGAATGAGTACCTTGGCAAGCCCCAGGTTTGTTAGTCTGTAAGTTAATCAGGGTTTGATTGGATGTCACTGTGTGTAGTTTATCAAACTATGGCATGAGTACAACTGCTGGTAATTGGGCTGCTATACTGTAGATGCTAATAGTAAAAATCTTTGAACCCCATCAGCAATACAAATATAATGTCTACATACATTCTGTCAGCCTTCCTGTGGGTGGTGAGCCCACTGGAAGTTATGTGGGTCGGGACAATGCTATGACCAGAGCACCCCACTGGCAACCTGGCAGCTGGTGGATTAGAACCAGAAACCTTGCGCATCCAGGTCTGCATCTTAACCACTAAGCCACTACTGACGCCATAATGTCTACTCTACATACTAAAAATATTTCAATATGTCCGTCTTAGCTGAACGTAATAGTATTTTGCTACGTAACTTCAGTTCTGTTTTTACTGGTGATACTTGGAGAGACAAATATTTTTGCAGGTTGTACACGATAGAAAAAAAAGGTTTAAGATCCATTGCCATTAAGTGTAAGCGCTTAGTGTTTTAGGATCGTGGGGATAAACCAGGATAACAGACTGGAAACAGGAAGGCAAGGATGGGATTTAGGAACACTGGTTTACAGTTGTACAGAAGATCCACTCATTAAACCTTATTTACCCAGGGTTCCCCCCAAAACACTGCACTGGGGCAAATCTATGAATATATGAATATTTTATGTAAATGAACAGAGGGGAGACTCTCACAGATGGGTGATCTGAGACTGAAGCTGTGTTTATTTACAAGAACCCTCCACATGTGCACGTGTGCAGCTGGCATGGCTTTGCTTGTGGGGATTTTCTTTGGAAATTAACTTTTGTAGTTAAACTTTGTCCTTGTGGGGACATTTTGTAGGTGTCCTGGAGGACAGGCGTTGGGGTTATTCAGAAGTTCAAAGTTTAAACCAAACATAACAAATGCATGTGAGTGTGTGTGTGTGTCTGTGTGTGTGTGTGGGCACAGGTCCCAGCTGTGATAGTGGATTTGCAGCACGTGCAGCTGTCTGTCTCTGTGTGCATTTGGCAGAGTATTTTTTTTTTGTCTGTTCCTCTCACCAGATGATGGTATTCATTAATCACTCCATGTGTTAAACATTCAATCCTGGGATGCCAAACATACAGCCTGCGGCCCATGAGATTTTACCTTCATTTAATTCGCTGTCAGTTTCAATTTACAGTGGAACCTCGGTTGTGGAACACCTTCCTTTTCTAACCAAATTAGTTGTCAAACTAAATTTGGAACAAAAATTGCCCCAGTTGTTGCAACCAAAGCATGGCTGCTGAAAGCGAGTCAACAATTTTCATCTCCCCTGTCCTCTGTATCCTCAACTCTAACTCCAACTACCACATCCATGAATCTCCTCTTTGTCTCCTACCTGGTAGCTTCATCTCTAGGATAATCCTTCTACCAAAATATCCACTGTCCCTCCTCTGAACATGTCCAAACCATCTCAATCTGTCTTCTCTAGCTTTTTCTTCAAACCTTCCTGTCTGTTTCCCTCTAATCACCTAATTCATGATCTTGTCCATCCTTGTCTCACCTAACGAGAACCTCAGCATCTTTAACTCTTTCACCTCCAGCTCTACCTCCTGACAAATGAATTTGCCTTTGTTCATGTTCATCTTTTTTTTTTAAATCCTATTATATTCATTAGTTTACTGTATGAAGTTGTACACAAAATACTGTTAGAGTTTAAAAAAGAAATGAACAAGGGTCCAGAAACTTAATAATATATTTGACATTGACATAGTTTCCAAACTTTTCAGTTCCCGAACATCCTTAAGGAACAAGTTAAGTTTGAGCCAAGGCTCCACAGATAAGACCGTTAAAATTATTTGGCAAAAGCTCCAAGTTATATGGGTTATTCATGAAGTACTTGGTAAAGTTCAAGCTCATAAATATTTAATTTTTAATCATATACTTGAACTGATTTGTGCTGAACATAGGAAAAAAAAACAGAGTTGTGGACCTCTTACACAAAGCAGCATTTCTCAAGTTTTCGTCTCCGGGCCCATATTTTAAAGTTACTAAACTTCTATTGTCTATCTTCAATAGACATTACTGGTAATTCTTCATTCATTCTTCTGCTTATCCGTTGCCGGGTCCCTGGCGCCACCCAAATCACATTGCACCACCTTGTGGAAGTTATGTGGGTCGGGACGGTGCTATGCTCAGAGCACCTCAGTGGCAACCTGACAGCTGGTGGATTAGAACCTGATGAGGACCCAAGTCTTAACCACTAGACCACCACTGCTGAGACTCCTATTTCTTAATAATGTTAATTTTTGTTGACTAGGTGATATCTGAACCATAAGAGTTATACAGGTTTTTGTCAGAAAAAGGAGAAATAATAGCAAAAAATAACCTTGGAAATATGATGGATGAACCAACGTAGACCAAATTACCAGAGTTTTTTGGAAGACCCAAGAACAGACCTCCCAAAAAACTTCTTGTGACCCACTTGTGGGTCGCAACCCTGTACTTGGGTATACAGTAGTTGGTATTCTGCCATTCAAAATGGACAATGTGAGGCTCATGACCTCACAAACATCTGCTGACTCACTGCTGAACTGATACTGCTGCGGTTTCACAAGTGCATTAACCCCTTGCAGAAATACTGTAACTCTGTGCTTTGAGCTCATTATTTATGGCTCTTTCACAATATGTAAGGAAATAAATTATAACATATGGTGCTGAAACTGCAGCAGCTATAAATCATCTCTGCAACTGGAATTATTTACTGTATTGATTCACAGATGGAGAGTGAGACTTCAGGCTCTAGCTTCATATGAGAAGTTATTGTGTTGTGTTCAACTCCAGAACTATTGATTCTCCAAAAACAAAAAAAAACATTAAACCTCATTCTCAGATCTCAGTAATTATCAACACAAAGTAAAGTTCTCTGAGCGTTTTTTATAAACAGTCTTTAAATCGTGTGTTTCCTAATAGTACATGCATTTTTATTCATGTAGTATTTGAAACATAATTCTGATTTTTACTGTTTCCTCTTCTTTTTTCACGTTTCCCTTCTCTTGCTGCTTTTAAAATCTATTGTTTTCTTGTGTTTTGGTTTATTTGGTTTAATTTAATTATTAGCTCATTCATAAGCTTTTATCGATTTCCCAACATGCAGCTCTTTAAAATAATGTTCATCATTCATAGTCATTTTAGTCTACAATGTTTTTTTCCATTGTTACTCAAACATTATGTTCTCTTTTGGCTAAATTGAATCTAATTCTGGGGCAAATCCATTTAGCTTCTGACGTTATTTTAAGTTTTTGGTTCCTGATCAGCTACAGTCCTGCAAAAAATGATTAGCCCACCCTTGATTGCTTCAATTTCTCCATCATTTTTAATGCCTGGTTCTACTTTAGGTGTATAACCTGAACAATAAACAGTGGAAGCCTAAAAGTGTTGTTTTGTCAGCACAATATCAGCTGTTGAAAAGCTGAACTGATTTTGGTTACTATCAAGAAAACCATGGGAAATGGTTATGATTCTCTATTGTCCAAACAAATTGAGCTGTAGTGGAACCTGGCATAAAAAGATATTGAAGATAACAGCACAGTGGGCTAAGATATTTTCCCATAACTGTATAAATAATCTAAATAGTTAGAATACGAGAAAAAATGTTGTTCCAGATTTTGTTTAACATAATATTTTGATGTATAATCTGAAGTAGTAAAGCAGGTTGGATTCAGCTAATGAGCTCTGAAGTAAATAAATGATGTTGTGTCGTTCATGTAGCTCAGGAGTTCACCTCTCGGGGGATGTGTCCATGGTACCAGCCGTGGCTCC
This sequence comes from Paraplagusia blochii, assembly GCA_016785265.1. Classification (NCBI taxonomy): domain Eukaryota; kingdom Metazoa; phylum Chordata; class Actinopteri; order Pleuronectiformes; family Cynoglossidae; genus Paraplagusia; species Paraplagusia blochii. Next base: position 359,275 of record JAFBJS010005090.1, read on the forward strand.
TGATGTCAGCAGGGCTCAACTTTAGCTCCTCCTCCAGTTCTTTGCGGAGTTTCTCTGGGGGAGACTCCAGCAGGTACTTCTCCTTGGAGAACTGCACGAGGAGAACACACAAAAAGTGCAACAACATGTCAAAGACGTGCAATAGGAACGGAGCAGTACATAGAGTTTAAAGCAGTGCATCCGCCACTCCATGGATTTGCCGTGGCGGAAGAGGGCAGTGACAGCGTATACACCTGTTCGACACGGCTTAGTACTGTGTGCCATACTTTCAGGGGTAGCAATGTAGTAATCGTATTACTTGTCTGCATGAGTGGCTTCCTGTTATTCAAATTAAGACAATATTAAAGACACTGTACACCTGTGTTACAGAAGGCAACACTGCGGGGAAGCACACACTCTCACAGTCAGTCCAGTCCAGTCAGGTCCAATCACCACTGACCTGATTACTGTGCTGCACAAATCACAATGATTAAACTCTTATTGGTCCAATTTAGTGCTGAGAGCAGAGCTGAGCTGAGTGTCCGTCACTCAGAATGGTTCCCAAATGATCTCTAGCACACAAACACACACACACACAAACCCACATCCACACACTCACACACACCTACCTGGGTCAGGTTTCTGATTTCAAAGCTCCCTACCTCTTTGTGAACAAAGAACGGCCCTCAAGGGAAATCAGGCTTGTAAAACATGAACATAAATTCCACTCAACATTTCCATGGGTATTTACTGACAAATGTGTTTGTGTACGTGTGTATGTGTTGGTTCAGGGAACGATGAAGGGAAGAAGAAAAGACAGGAGGGGAACTGGGAAAAAGGAAACAGGCATCAAAGTAAGAGAAAAAAAAATGAATGAAATAACATGTGAAATGGTTGAGGGGTGGATAAAGACAGAAAAAAATGAAAGGAAACAAAACAAAAACGGGGAAGAAATAAATGATCAAGGAGAGAGAAAAGAGGGAGAAACAAACAATGGAATAAGGAAGCAAAGTCGTAAAATTATGGACATTAGAAAAGGAAGAAATGGGAGAAGGGAGAAGATGCAAGGAAGGATGAGAGGAAATGCAACTAAGGTAGAGAGGAGAGAAAGATAGAACATCAGAAAGTCAGGTTAATCTTTAAGTGTGGTTGGTTTGGAAAACAGTTTTGTTTGGCTGTTAGGATTGTGTAGCAAGACATAGAACAGATACTGTTTCACAGCTGTTTATTCTTATGGAACTAAGTCCAACAAAGGGACGGGGCAGTGATGTCACCTCACTTTCACCACCTTACATTCTCTCCAACTAAAATATTCTCCTTTATTATCATTTACAGCAGCCAAACACCAGGTCACTTTCTAAACTCAGCCACCACCTTTCTGGATAACACCATATACCTCTGCCTCTTTCCTGTAATACCAGCATTTGCTCAATAGGAAGTAGGAAAAGCTAAAGGAATTGAACCTTTATTAGTTACTTAGTTCACACAACTGCTCAATCTAGCTACTACTGTTTGCAGCCCCAGTATGGCCCAAAAGTCCAGAACCACAGTTTTTCCTTAGCTAATGCAAAAACACCAGTTTAATGTCAAGTTTTTAAATCAAAATTATTTATTTGGCATAACCTTTGCTATGTTAAGTTCAACTACTGTTATATTTGGTATCAGGAAGTTTGCATGGTTATTATTAGTCATGGGGTCCAAATGTCCATCCATCACATTTTCACCTAGGCAGCAGTCTCCACAATTGCCACCCAAATCACATTGCACTTCACCGTGCTTTCCTGCAAGTGGTGACTCCACTGTCCTAATCACTGTCAAACCTTTCCAGGAGGTGAACCCTAGAGTTTCACACCCAAGACAGAGACATTGCCTCTTGTCCAAAGTGAAGGCCTGGATCCAAATGTAACAATAGTTAGTTCAGATTCAGAAAACTTTATTGTTATAGTTATTGTTGTTAATGTAATTAATCTGGTTCTATGGGTGAGATGGATTGGATGGAGGGTTCTGTTTCTTCCCTGAGCTCTGTCCCAGTTCACCTTCTCTGACTCTAGTAATCAACTGGGCCCAAAGTGTTAATCAAACTGTGATGCTCCATTGGAAAATGATGGTATATTCGACCATTTGTGCGTGTGATATGAAGAGACTTCAAAAAGCCCCAACGATCGATCTTATCGCCTGCAGGTCAGTGAAGATGAAATTATTCACTTCCTGCTCTTCGTCCTTTGGCCATCTCTGCTGTTTCTCTCCTCCTCCCGTCCTCGGGGGATGAGCAGCAGCAGCAGGAGGAGACGCATCACGGGAGAAGAGGCTCACTCTCCCAGATTAGATTTGAGTTGTGTGTAAGTGTTTGAATGTGTGAGTGTGTTTATGTGTATGTGCGTGAGCAAAAGGAGACAAGAGGCCAATGAAGGAGCGCAGGGGTCAACTGTGCAGTTATTGCTTTCCTTGTCTCTGTGGAAACCCAGGAGAAGACGCTCTGCCTTGGACCGACACTCCTGAATGAAGTGGGTGACTGTGTGTGTGTGCCTATCTCTGTATGTGAGTGAAGGTTTTATGGGCAAAATTGAAATGTCAGTGGGGCTCTATTTATGACACGGTTCAAGGGATAGACTGACATCAGAGGGGACATGGGTGACAGGAGCTACCGGAAAATGGACATATAATCAAAAATGTTTTGACAAGGACAAACTGAGACACAGAGAGCCTCTACTTTAATACAGTCTAAAAATAAATAATAAAAAACGGCCTATGGTAAACACACATAAATGCACCTAATCACCTGTCTGGATGTAGTCAAATACTCAATTTTGGACTTGAAATCTGACGTTAAAGCATTTTCAGCTGTCCTTAAGTAAAAAAGTCGGTTTGAAGTTCACAAACAGAATGAAAACAAGTAAAAAGATGGATAACAACAACTAAATAACAATGCATTAAAGGGTTCTATCTACTGTATCTATCTATCTATCTATCTATCTATCTATCTATCTATCTATCTGCTGCAGTGTGACAGTAATGGATATAACGTTACCATCCTTTACAAGATGTGAGTTTCATTTGGGAAGAAATAACTACAGATAATTATAAAGTAAACTGATGTAAATACAAATAACACTAGGCTGCTTCAGAGTTCATGAATAAAATATATTGCCATTTGACAGAGATCCTATAAATTGCCATCAATTCATGACAAACTGAGTAGGTCATTGCGGTCCTCCATGGTGGACACCGTAAGTCCATCAGCTGAATCAGTGCACAGCTGAGGAAGTGAAGCTGCAAGAAACAGCCTTGAAACATACGGACAAAACCACCATTCCACTTAAGGGCAGGGACATCAGACATTCAGGAAGACACGGAGACAGACATACACGGAGAACAGAGACACATTAAGGGCAGGCAGGCTGGTAGACAGGTAGACCATTAGGAGATGAGAGAGTTTCGACAATTTAACAGCTGATCCTAGACGCAGTCGTCCCAGGGGAGTGGGGAGAGGGAGAAGATGAACGGGAGTGCAGTTCTACTTGGGTGGCTCCGTGAGGCTCATGTGTTCATTAAAATGAACCATACCACATATACGGTTGAGATGGATGGAGGAAACAGAGTGTCTAGTAGAGTTATAGCTCTAACAACAACACAATGTTTCTTCACATTCAGCCAATTAGACACTTTTTCTCCTCCCAGGGAAAAAACACAGAGACTGTGTTATCGCAGAATATCAGCGGGGAATAAATAAAAGGGATGATAATGGGAGGGAGAATGATAAAATATATGCACATATTTATGCATAAATATTATACACAGGCACTATCACATCTTAAACCTATTCATTTATTTCACAGGGCTGTTGACTTTGTGCCACAGAAGATTTGTCTTGTTTGTTTTGAACCTAATTGGTGATTTTTATTCATTACTCTGCTCTGGTATCATTTCTCAAGCACTCTCCTGAAATTAGTACTGTTCCAATACAGTGTCATTAAATATAATGTGATTACATGGCGCAACCATGATGAAGTGGAAGAAAATTTAAATATTTTGGAGAATGTTTGTAACTGTTTGTAACTGGTCAAATCCTCATTACCACAAGAAACAACCTTTATATTAAAAAGTATTTCCTTGGTAAATTTGGTTTTGTTTTTTGACACAATTTTCAACAGTTCAGCATTTTGCTATATAATGCTATGCTTTCTATATATTTATTTTTATTTGTCCTATATATTTTACATATATACACACTATATATAAACATATATATATATACATGTGCATATATGTTTACATATGTAAACAGACATGTATGTGTATATGTACATATATCTACATATATACACACACAAATATATAGTTCAAGCATCATATATATATACAGTATATATATATATATATACTTGAACTATATATGTATAGTTACATATATATATATACATATATATATATAGTTCAAGTATCACAAAAAAAGCTACAACAACAGATTGGAATGCATTTCAACCAACCTCCAACTGTCAGACAAGGGCCTGTAAGAATTCACCGTCTTTCTTTTTTAGCTCAGGGGCCGGGCCACTAAACCCATTGTCATGGCAACGCAATGTGTAGCGGTGGGGGAGGAGAGGGGTCCCTCTGTAGGGGAACCTTGCCATGCTTTGATCTATTCACTTTCTCCTTCCTCCTCCTCCTTTCCCTGCCCACACCCCATCCCTAAATTTCGACATCGCCTCTCTTTTGGGACAACTGAGACCAGGATTATGCAAAAACACCTTTGAATCCCCCGTATCTGGAGTAACACACCCAGACAAGGACAGTATACATTATCAGGAGTTAAATATGCATACATACTTAATAGGGTCAGAATTTAAGAGTTGCTTGGGGCAAAACACCCTTCAATACTTCAATTTTTTCCTTGAAGTTAAATCCAAGCCCTTGGGGGATGAAAATCTGTAAATAAAGCTGAAATTTGCTATCTTTGAAATATATATCACATGCTATCTATTACAAAGAGAGGTGGCCAAAACAATAGAGCTGGTTTTGTTTGAAGAAAATTGTAAATTTAAGTCACTACTAGGGTAAAAATATTCCCTAGCTAGTTTCACAAAGTGTTGGTACAGACAAAATGTCATTGTTAATGAAAAACAGCCCTAGATGGACCAGAATGATAGACTTTTATAATACTTCCTGATCAAATTCTGAATAATGCTAGTGATGCCTTTACTGTCCTATAACAAAACAGTTGGAAAAAGTAAGCAAAGACAAGATTGGCCAAGAAAAAAAGTAAAATTTCCTGAGATCAGATGGCCACTGCTCACATACATTCTTGTTTATCTTTATAAAATTATATCCTGTTTGATGTGGCAGAACAAGGTAAAAAATAAATAATGGTAGGAGAAGACAGGTGCAACTTTAATAACTGTTGATGTTTTTTATACGATCAGAAAGAAAGCTTCCGCCACACAACCGTTGTGGTTTAGTGCAGAAAACTGCGATACTTCATGAGACTGATTACAGTGACCTTCTTGTGTCGTTATCAATGACTGTCACCAGCAAACACACATATGGGGCAGTAGCCCAGCTCCAGGCAGCAGAATGCTGAGCTCCTACCACACACACACATACAAACCAGCGCTCCCAGAGCACTGGTGTGAGCTGTCAGTCAGGATGATATCACATGGACTGTCCTGGACTGAGTGACATCTGGTGAACAGGAAGTGACACACACACCTAAACACACACTGTGAGTGCAGCAGGACCAGCGCCACTCGGCTCTGCATGGATCCACTCTCTGCCTTGACTTCTACCCTTAAACACAGCGCGCCGGCAGCTGTGAAACTACTGTCTGATCTAAGATTTAGAAATAATGATATATCAATTGTATATATAAAAATGAACATCATGAGCACTGTGTTTGCTCTGGCACCAACTATAGCTCAGTACAATTCTCTCATGTTGGATACCAGTGCTGCACCCTGAAGTATCTGTTGATACTGATATCATTCCAGTATCTTCCTTTTATTTTTTAGCGTGGTGTTGTTCGGGCAAAGCTAAGTTGTCCATTTGGACTTAGATAGATAGATAAATAGGTAGATAAAACTTTATCAATCACTCGAGTGTATCCTTCGGGAAATTAATGTAGGCATTATTTCAATGGGTATTTTCTTTTTCTTTGATTGTAGACAGGCCAAGATTGGGCCAATCCTGGAAATTGAATGGAGTCATCCCTTCCTTATAATTTGGATTGGACAATTTCACAATTAAACTGCTAAAAAAGCTTTTGACTTACTTAACAAAAGCCAAAAAAAAAAGTAATACAGGTTTATTATATGTCATGTAATTTAATAAATAATTTTGAAATTATGTTTCATATCAATGTGTATTTAAGACATAGTTTAATGAACAATGTATAAAAGAATCTAATCAATCAAATCTTTACAGACCCTCAGCTGACCTCACAGAGGCCACAGAGCCCCCGCTGATGACTGCTTCTTTACGGAAAACATTTCTACCTTGTTGACAGGTAGGAAATTCTCCTTGTCACTTTCCTTAGTGTTTCTGTGCGACTCTTCTTTGTTGCCTTTCCTCTGTGACTAACAGACCACTGGAAACATTTCCACACTCATCTGCAGCCCTTTGATGAGGAAACCACGACTGAGAGGGAAGTAGGAGTAGGTGTGTACATACCTGACAGTCTGGCAGCTGCCTAAAAGCTCCAAAACCCTCTCTGTGTGTGTGTAAGGGTGTGTATTTTGTGTATCATTATCGTAATGTGTCACAGCTCAATACAGATGCTATATTGTGGGTTTAATTGGATCTGCTTTTCCAGCTTCATTTATCTGGGTCTTTTTAAGAAGGCGCTTCAGTGTTTGCACATTTGACGGAGCTGCTGCCAATGATGAAAAGAGTAACTGAGACATCATAGATGCCTGAGTTGTGTTTTTATCTTCACAAACAATAGGCAGACAAGGGGGAAACACTAACAGATTTAAATACGTCCACATACACTCATGCACACACACACACACACACACACACACACACACACACATACAAGTAAAAGAGATTTTAATGATGTTTGACTGTGAAGTGTGGCTCCTGCCTGCATGTTGTTCCCCTGACTCCTAACCTCACAGTTATTCTGCTGAACAGGCCTGAAGGCAACACACACACACACACACACACACACACAAACACAGAAAAAGGAAATGAACCCTGAAAATATAACTCAACTCAGTAGGCATTCATTCACACAGGAATCCCTTACGGTCAAGGTTTTCCAGCTCTTGACCATACACAATCTCCTTGCTCAGCAAGTTTTGGAGTGATAATTGGACAACTTTTTATATTAACATATTTTTCCCTAAACTGAATCAAGATAGAAAGTGGGTTGGTAATCATCCATCAAACTTCTTTCTTTCGTTGTGTATTGCAATGTTCAGACTCTTTTGATCTAATTTCAGCTTATTTTAATAATTCAGGACAACACGGCGCTGTCTGGTGTTTTTTTTTCTACATATCTTTTCCTTCCAACTTGTCCCCTTTTAAGGGATTTCCACAGCGAGTCAACATTTTTCATCTCCCCCTGTCCTCTGTATCCTCAACTCTAACTCCAACTACATCATGTCCTCCCTCACTGCTGTCTCCTACCTGGTAGCTACATCTCTAAAATCATTCTTCTACCATTGTATCCACTGTCCCTCCTCTGAACATGTCCAAACCATCTCAATCTGGCTTCTTTAGCTTTTTCTCCAAATCATCCTGTCTGTATTGTCCCTCTAATCACCTAATTCCCAATCCTGTCCATCCCAGTCACCCCTAAAATTTATATAATATATAAACCCCTTATCACATACGGAGTTGCAATTTTTTCCAACCTTTCACCGACATATGTGGAAACATTGAGTAATCACAGCTCATACGACCTCCACATTTTGTCTGATCCCAGTTCAGGTACCGTCCTCTGTCTCACTCTATCAATGTTCGTCATTGAGTAGGTGATCTATCTGAACCGTGGAGTTAGTGCTAGTTTAAATCATCATGAGCCGTGAAGCACAAAGCAATATTTATGCCAAAGAAACACTCTCAGGGAGAGTTTTTTGTGGACAATACTGTGTCCTTGTTTAGCAATAGGTGAATTGGTTAGTTATTTTGATGGGGAAATGCACTTGGGCTACATGTGGTGAGGGCTGCTGAGGAGAAGAAATTAGACTACTTCTCCTTTGGGCTTGTCCCTTTTTCAGGGGTTGCTAGTTCAGCTTTAGTGTGGATATATAACACAATTTAAAGCAGATTCAATTAGTTGACTAATCTGGACAAAAGGGAAGAAAAGAGGTTAAAAAAAGACCTAGCACAGACTTTACAGTATGGCAGCTTGAGGGTCAAATCTGAACCGCTCAGTTCTAATCCATCACACCATCCAATCTGTCACTGAATTTCAAAAAAGACATCAATTAATAACATCAGACAAATATGATTTGATTTGATTAGACATCACTGTCCAGACCCCAAGTGCTGTGTCCAGACAAATTTTGGGGCCCAAGCAAATATAGATGGCGACCCTTCATTTCCTTCCAGACAATAATCAACCCCAAATTTGTAACAAGTGAAAAAAAATAAAAAAAACTTTAAATCATCTAAGGGACCTTGGGCCCTTAGATGTTCTCCAGATCTTTGATTTACCTTAGATTAAACTGAACTGGCTAAGTACGAACCCTTATATTCCAGGGAGGTTTTGGATTTCTAGGAAGAACATCTACAGAACAGAAACCTACAGAGAGCAGCCATGACGACATGTTCATGATGTCACACAAACAAATGACTTCATCCATCCAACCAACACCCCAGCTCATCAAATATCACATCTGCTGGTCCAATAATAATGCAGTGAGCAGTTGTTTTCTTTTTTCCTCTTATGAATCATCTATTGCATTACTTGAAATTTATTGCTGACACAAAAGAGCTGAGGCCATTATGGGATGGAAACGCAGATGAAGATCGGATTGTCACTCTGACCATGGATCAGAGATCACACAGATTCAATTAGACACAGCCAGGGATGAAATGTAGTAGTGTGTTTGAAGCAAATTCAATTGAAAAAGCTTTAACGCCGCTGCTAATGATACAGCAGTGTAGGAACATAGTGTGTTTGTGTAACCTGATATACACTTACATGGAGGAAAAACAAACATATGCTGGGTTCCATATCGGGGACTTGCCCAAAGACCTAATTAAGACATTCAAGTGTTTTTATTTAAAGACCAAGAAGACTTTTTTTTAAAAACAAATAAAATAAGAAACAAATTAGAACATTTCCATGCTTGTTGTGTACTAAAGCCGAAGTTTACTTAGCAGCTTCCTTCACATTGGGCCCTTACGGCAATGAAATCCTTGCATTTTTAATAACATCTCCGTTAATCCCCTAAGATATGGATATATTAAAATGCATTTTCAAACAGTAATGAATTCACAATGTCCTGGTTCACATCATAAAACTACAGCTGAAACAAACATTCACATTTCTCCCTTAGTGCCAAGTCAGCATTGCCACACCTATAGATGCTGTTGCCATGGCAACTGCAAGGTTTGCATGCCCAAGCTGGCACTTCCCTGAGGAGAGGAGAATATGTAGGGTGTGTGTGTGTGTGAGACGCAGGGAGGTTAATGTGCCCCGTGTGTGTTGCTCTGTCATGTGCAGTGGTGTGTACTGAGCAGGAAAACATGGCTGGTTGGAAGCACTTATCATGGTGTCCTGTTGTGTTGAACTATGTGTGTGTGTGTCTGGTGTTTTTCTACAGTATTATTGATTGAACTATAATAAACTGCAGCTCCATGGATGCTTCACACTATAGATGCAACTTCGGAAAAGATTGCTGAACCTTCTTTTACTTTATCACTTGTATGGTCCATTCGTTCACTTTATGATGGATGGATTAGAGACACAAGGAATAGGTAGAAGACAGAAGGCACAGATGGACGTGACAAAGGTAAAGATGCTGAGGTTCTCTTTAGGAGAGACAAGGATGGACAGGATCAGGACCGAGGTGATTAGAAGGACAACACACACAGGAAGGTTTGGAGAAAAAGCTAAAGAAGCCAGATTGAGATGATTTGGACATGTTCAGAGGAGGGACAGTGGATACATTGGTAGAGGAATGCTCGTAGAGAGGCAGCTACCAGGTAAGAAACAAAGAGGAGATTGATGGATGCAGTGAGGGAGGACATGGAGGTGGAGTCAGAGTTGAGGACACAGAGAACAGGGGGTAGATGAAAATGAAAAGTTAACACTTATTGATCAAAAGTAAGCCCACTTTTGATCATTGTCATAACTTCACGCTAAACATTGTTACCCAAATATCTACTGTTGAAATCACATTTAGTAAAAAGAGATCAAGATCCTTAAGCCCCCTTTCACAATTAACTCCAAATGGATTAAGTGGCAATAAAAAGGAGACTTAAACATAGGACCTTTTCGGGTTGACAACAGCTGCACAGATTGGTCACATGGCAAGTAATAAAAAATAAAAATACATGAAAGCATAACTTAACATGAGTTTAAATCTAACTGAAGCAAGAACCAAAGACTAATCTAATCTTAGGACATACTACTTCAGTGCAGTCCACTCCTGTTTGTCACAGATGGGCCCAATTGCAGAGAGTGACTTCCCTTGGGCAATTAATTGTGTGTTAAGCTCAGCACAGTTGACTACACCAGTAGTACACCAACCATTATGCTGTGGTGAACTAGTTAGTGAAACTATTGAAACTTGAAACAAACACATTAAAAATAAAACAGAAAAAAATAAAGCTAGGAAGCAAAGGAGCCATAACAGAGTGCAGCTCTGACAATGAGTTATGTGTTAAATTTAAATGGGTTTCTGCCAAAGTAGATCAAACCATGTGGGTTTGATCAACATATGACAACATTTGGTGATGATGTCTTCAGCTGTTTCTTTTGTGTTGTCTACAGCGTCACTTCAAACAGAACATATTCAAAGATGTGGGAAAAGCCTGTTTTTTATTATAATCTCACTGTGGTGGATTGCACTGTCTTTTCAGGTAAATTTGTCAGGGGAATTAAAAAGCCTGAGAGGCAATGAAACCATAAAATTAAAATATTACACACAGGAAATTACAGAAAACACGTTTTCTGTGGCTTTTTGTTTTAGTTAATCCCTAGCGAATTACGTTATTCATTTCCACTATGTTACGGAAAAAGAGAGAGTGAAGAGTAGAGTGTAGTGCACAAGTCTCAAACCCGCGGCCCATGGGCCATTTGTGGCCCATGGAACAATATTTTCCCACACCCACCTTGATGTATAAGTTGAGTTTATAATAATATTTCATACATTTGTACTCCACATTTAATGGTGAATCCTATAGTTCTCAAAACCCTAATCCACACTCATTCTGGTTCAGTGTTGTATTACACAGTATCTATGGGAAAATGATTTTTATACATTTTCTATTGTATTGAACACTGAAAGCTGATGCAGCCCTTAGGTGAATTGATAGTGTAGGCGGTGGCCCTCAATGTATTTGAGTTTGAGATCCCTGGTGTAGTACTTCCAGAGTGACAATATTATGAAAGAACAAACCATTATCCTATAGAATTTATCCTACCTTAATCAAACCACTTACTCTGTTTATCAGTAAAACGGTATTAGTGGTGTAGTCCGTAAACAGTGATATTTAAGCCAAAGTTGTTTACCTCAAATTTCCAGGTGCTGTGATCTTGTTATGTTCTCACCTACCTTGCAAGAAAATTCTGTTTTTATTCTGAGCTGCAGAAAACAACTATGCACCTGCTCTAATACTATTATTGCAAAAAACATGAATAATTTCGGTAGATGTAGAACACCAAGTCGTCACTCCACCACTAGTAGAAGTAACCTGGCATCCACCATTGATGTTATTGCATGCTACTAAGCAGGGGTGACTGAGGCTCATCCTGGAACACACATTTGCAGTGGCCGACCCCTCTCAACCACCCAGCAAAATTCCGAATGCATCTAAATGGAAGGCTGAATATGCACTACTGCTCAGCTGTGTAAACATGTTGAAAATCTCCCCTGTAATGGAGTCAGTCCAGTCCGATTAAACAACCATCTCATAGTGTGAGAGATGTCTGAGCAGCTGTATAATAAAACCAGGAACCACCCAACAGGATGTATAATTAAAGTTTGATGTCATCATTTGTTAATTAATCGTCAGTTTCACACACTGACCAAATCCATCTTGTCATATTCTGTACGATGCACCTCCTCCAGTGTTTCCTCCCCCTTCACCCATGATCCTCTCTGTCTCCCATCGACTGCAGCAGCATCACTGTCTCCGTCTCTGCTCCTGCTCTAACCTGTCAGCTCTCAACAAGAACACATCATATCACATCATTCCTGCTCTCTGCTGCGCACTTTCCCCTCGCTGATCCACTCCGATGCTCTGACAGTTTGTGTGTGTGTGTGTGTTTGTAGGTGAAAGTGTGTTGATGCAATATACCAGCAAAGCAGAGGCATCAATTTGTTCCACCAGCAGAACAGAAAAGCAGAGAGGGAAGAGTAGAGTGTAGTACTTCCAGAGAGACAAATGATGAAAATAAAAGTAATCCTTCATGTCCCTGCTATTATATTTGAATGTTTTCTACACAGTGAAAAGATCTGTTGTCTTTTTTGATGGCCGATATAAACATATTCTTTAAACTCTATTCCCAGTAAAATGCCTGTATGTTCCTTTATTACTAAAATTTGTCAGGGGGCTGATGCAGGATTTTTTTATAGAAAACTATTCTCATTAGGACCACATGATGTGCAGTGTGCCTATGCGCCCTGCATGCAGTCCAGATTTATTTACTATTAAAAATTTTAAATATTCTATGAAGAAATGAATGAGCTTGTCTATTCATTGAAGATTTTTATGCTATAAAAAAGAGAGTGTACTCTCTGGGATAGTTCTTTTCATTTGAGCTGTTGTCCAAACCCATCAGAACTCAGCAGACCACACCAAGAAACTCTGGTCTGCCTGAAAATAGTGGTCTTATTTCTTTCAAAGTGAACTATAGTTTGGTTCACACGCAACAGACGGATTTCCTGGAACCAATTCTAGCTTCTGGCTGAATCGATATTGGGTGGAATTGGGTGCTTGTTCTGCTCTCGACAAGCAGCTGTTTGTGTGCTTCGTTGTACAGGTGGTCAAATTGAAGGTGTGAAGTTACTTCGGTATTCCTGGTGTAATCCAGTCCTCTTGAGAATGCTCACAATGACTACAGACTCCACATCAGTCTTTTACACAGCACAGCAACAACGTTTTTATTATAATAATTGAAAAACATCATCATGTTTAGTTTCTAAATTAATAGAAATGAAAGTGATAAATGGATAATTGATCTTGTGGCAACCTGGCCCAACAAGTTTGTATGTTTGAGAAAAAGAAAATGTAAAAAAAAAAAAACAGTTTTATTCCCTTTTCAGAGCTAATTTAAGATTCCAACACATTTGTAGCAAGCTGAGCATAATTTATTCAAATGGTAAGTATGATGAGTTGCCACCATCCCCATATTCTACAGCTTCAATAATTCTTCTTCAACCTCACTAGTTCGTGCTTGGAAAACTCTTTAAAGTCTTCCACTGAAACAGGAGCTGTGTTATACTCAGGACCAGCTGTGACAGCTGAGTAATGCTACAGGCAATTTATTCACTCGTCTAGAAATACATGTCTAACCTTTCATTTTGGCAGCTTGGGGAAGTGCTTGGGATTGGTGTGGCTGATGGTGCAACCAGAGTTATAAGAGTTGAGCAAGAAACCATTAGACCCAGAGAAATATTTCAGAAAAAAGAAGTAAAAACGTTTGAAAAAACACAAATCTAATAAAAAATATTAGCGTTAAAATATATTAGACTCTTAGAGATTTTAGACAAGGGTTGCATTATGAAATATCTTCTATTGTTATTCTGTGAACTTAATTTTCCTTTGTTTTGAATAGTTGTCATAACTCTCTTAAAAGACAACCCAAATAAATATGCACCTTTTTACAGGCACATGAAATACTTCAATACTTAAAGAAAAGTAAAGCAGATATGTTTATGAAGACTGCTGCCTCTGCGACCCAGTACAACGAATGAATGGATACACTTAATAAACTGTTAATGACAAAAAAAAATTGTTTTTTGTCAATGACAGCAATGTCACATAAATATAGTTTTAGGTGCAGTAGTACTACAAGCCAGTGTTAAAAAGGCCACACACACACGCACACACAGACACACACACAGGTGAACACGAACTCACATATATGCATATAT
>JAFBJS010005090.1:373729-407420 GCA_016785265.1 Paraplagusia blochii
ATATACTACCATTCGAGTGATCCATCTAGATAGGATATTACGTTTACTATTACACCCTAAAAACGAGGTGCTTAGAGGCGTGGTTAGCTGTCAATCACAATATTGATTGAGCAAACAGTATAAATTAAAGATTCCCTTCCTTCTGCCAGGATATTGCTGGCTTTCAGTGCTACAACATGGGAAAAAAATCAAAGTGAAAAGCTGTGGCTTTGGATAAACACATTATAAAGGAAAAAGGTCTTTTTTCCTCGACACACATTCTTCATTGCGGTGGACTAATGTTGAGTGTTAAGTGGACACTGTTAGGTCGCTGACCACTCACTATAACAGACACCTTTTCTTCTGCTTGATGTCAATACTCCTTTACACGGATGCAAACGCACAAACACAGAGTGTGTCCTTCAGAGGCCTGTCACTCTGTCATCCTCACTTCTCTGGTTTAAGCCATCAGTGGCTAATTTGCCAGCTTTCGCAGGTGAAAGGTTATCGTCCCAATGGACAAGAGGTCAAAGGGCTTGCCAATAATCGGTTTGATTCCTCCAAACAAACATATATTGTGAATGAAGGTAAGGAATCTGACTCCTGATGTTTCTTCCATGAAAATTGAATTCAAGACGTTAATGTGGTTTCTGTTGGTTACATTCTTATTTTTACAATACATTTCACAATCACTAAAACCTGCTTTTACCAGTTTTGTTAGGTTCTGTGGCAGTTGGCTCTACAGTGGTGAAGGCTTTGAAAGCTCAGCGGGACACTTCTGTATTCAAGCTTGTCAAATGTTGACTTTATATTAAACTGGAGGTGTTTATAGCAAAAATACATTGTAAGAATCAAAAGAAACTTCACTGCGAGGCACTGCTTATGTCTCACCCTGTTATAACTGTTATTAATACTAAATATGTGTTGTATAAAACACAGAATACTCAAAAATGAAAACACACAAAGAACAACACACGATTCCAATTCTTAAGTCCAATTACTACGGGGCAGCTCCATTTCCATTCATACTACCTCCATTCATCTTGACAGTGACAGGTGAAAGGGGAAAACCACAAACCCCTAATGTGTTTCTACCAAAGCAGTTAAACAAGAGGGGGACAAAAGAGCAGGGACGAAGAACTGAAAGGTTGGGAGAGGGTGAAGTGGTAAGACACACACATTAACAATAAAATCTGTGCCCATCACTGATTTGAAAAGGTTACTTTAATACATTGTGATGAGACAACAATTGTGATGAGACAACAATTATCAAGAATCAACATGTCTGCAAGATACGGTGTCACATGTAATTGCAACTCTGCATCTATCCATTTTTACCCGGTTATCCATTACTCATTGGGGCAGCAGTCTGCACGACAGCCAATAGAATCTAACAGCACAGAATGGACAGTGAATCCAATGGAAGGAGCCAAACACCCTTACTGAGATTAGATTGCTCAGGAGGAGAATCCTGGAGTTCCACACCAATGACATTGACTCTAAAGCAGCGGTCTCAAACTTGTGGCCCGTGGAACATTTATGGCCTGTGGTGCAATATTTTGTGGCCCCACCTTGATGTGAAAGTTGAAGGTTAGCGGGGCCTACAACATTTATAGAAGGATTCTACTACAAGTCAATGCTAAAAGAAATGGTTTTGTTGGATGCACTCAATGGTAGACACTGTTGTGGATGAATGTGAGTGTTACAAGACACGTCTGAAGTGTTGTATTACAGTAGGAAACTGATTTCTTATTTCATTTTCACCTTTTTTTTTTCCAAAATTGCTAATGCGGCCCTTTGGCGATATAGCAGTGCCCTCAACCTATTTGAGTTTGAGCTCTAAAGCAAAGGCTGTATCTGAAACTATTCCATTACAAACTCTAATTTAATAAATGTCTCTCATTAGAAAATGATAAATATTAAAAATATTATGAATGTGATTTTTGCAATTAAAAAGGACTGTGGTCAGTCTTACATATGGTCACACATGATTTAATTAATTAATCAGTGAGTGACAGCAAAGGATAAGCTGGTTGAAACCCTGCCAACAGTGAGTACTGAGACATGGACAATGTCAAGCTGATTCGACGCAATCAATTTTTTATCATTTTTGTTTCTGCATAACAAAGTTTATTGAATCCTATGTTTGTTTCTTAAGATTTTACATTAAATAAACAAGTGGAACCCAAGCAAAAATAACAATTTAATTTTTAATTATCACTGAATCACCAACACGTTCGGCAAACAACCATAATAATGAGCAGTAGTTGCATTGCTCTTGACATTTTATTATTGCATTAATTGCATTATTTGCCTTAGCTGTGAATAAAAAGCAGGTTTAAGCACATGGATGAACATGATGGTATTTGCTGTCTATTCTAGCATAATTTAATAAAGTAGGATCAGAATAAGTCTTAATGAGTCATCAAGTCATGATTAATTACAATTACTTATGACTTTAACACTACAATGATACATTGTACCAAATTAAAATCTTATAGTTTGATAGTCCTGATGCATTTTTTTGTATATTATACATTACCTATAATACAGAGAATTGTATTTCCACTTAATTATACAGTAAAATCCTAGAGCATCACATGAGCTCGAACAATAATTAGCCAAATTAATTACTTGAAACTAAAGTAACTGAACTTGTAAATTAGTATTACATTGTAAAGTGTGGCCACGGGGGATTATAAATGTTTTCTACAACACTCTATAAAATGTTGTGCCATTATTACTTATAATGATTATGTTTTATACGAGGTACTTCATCTCCTCCTTTCGGCTTGTCGCTGTGGCTGGGTTTGCCACAGCGAATCAGCGCCTTCCATCTCACCCTGTCCACTGTATCGTCTACTCTAAGTCCACCTCCATGTCCTCCCTCATTGCATCCATCAAACTCCTCTTTGTCTCCTTCCTGGTAGCTCCATCTCTAAGGTGTATGTATCCAATGTCCCTCCTTTGAACATGTCCAAACATCGCAATCTGGCTTCTCTAGCAATTTTTCCAAACTTAGCTGTCTGTGTTGTGCCTCTAATGACCTCATCCCTGAACATGTCCATCCTTGTCACTTCTAAAGAAAATATCATGTTTTATACAAGGTATAATAATTGAAAAACTGTTCATTGATGGCAGAACAGACAGTTCGACCTCAGTGTGTTCAACTGAGATAAATGTATACTTTTAAACCCAGAGGGATGTCCCTGGCATATTCATCTAACACTCATTGTGGAAATGTTTCATCATCAAGTTTACATTTAATGGGGTGATCGCTACATCCTTACATGTGTCAATACAAAGGCACTGCTTGCTAAATCATGGACCAGAACGCCTTCGACAGGCCTTTGAACAAGACACACTGACGCTATATGTATACAACATATCTGTCTGATAGCATGCCTGCATCCAAAACAGAGAGAGCAGAGAGTCCTGGGTTTGACTCCCAACTGAACCACATGAATGGTGCTTGTCAGGAGCAGCCTCTTAACTGCAGGTTCAACAACTGCTGCTGCTAACACAACACTTTGCCAACATTGGGATCATTAATATTCTATCTTATAATGTAGACAAAAAGTTGGGGTTTTAATACATTGGCATCATTAATACAAAAAGTGTTTGCCTACAAGATATCTGTTCAGAAAAATATGCCCCCCCCTTAAATATAGCTGGTGCTACTGTAGCCTTAATAACATGCTTACTTAAGAATAAATATATTTTATCTTTAATAACAATGATTAAGTAACAAAGTGCTGCCAGAAAAAGCCAGTGGACAACTGCAGCGCAGCATGATCACAGGTTGAAATGCGAGTATTTACACTACTGACACGCTTTGGGACTCCAGCCACAAAAGTGGCAGTGGCTGCAAAAGACAGGATTATAACACAGAAGTGAAAACAAGAGACAAAAATAACGGGACCAAATGTTTACATAGTGGGAAGGATGTCGGACAAAAGAGAAAAATAAACAGGAAAGAATGGCTGGACTGCTGTAGAAGTGATGAAATGGAAATGAGGAACTAGGTCTAGCTCATAGGTAGACCACAGATGCATTTTAATGGATTCAATCCTGCCACACACACACACACAAAAGACACACATAAAATTTCACCATACTTGTGCAGAGCAGCAGAATGAAGCACACCCTACAGCTATGATGCTATTGGCCAGCAATGATGTCATCCCCTTTCCTGGAGGATGAGCAGCGAGGCCCTCTGATTGGCTGCGTTGGAGGACAGGAGAGCAATGCTGAGGTATCACTTCCATTCATATGAGAGTGTGTGTGCATAAATGTGACTGCTCCCACATGGAAAACACTGGCAGAGAGCTTTTAAGGCCATGTCCATCAGTACCTGTTCCCTAATGGGGCCACTCAGTCTCTGCCTCTTCCCTCTTTCTCCCACATATGCACACAAACACCCACACTGGAATTTGGGTTACATGCACACCATCAAATATGCAGGTAATGAAGCATATACAGACGCACACACACACACATATGCACACACATCCATTTGGTGGTACTTATGGTACTTGAGATGGGTGTTGTCTCCCTGTTGTTACCAGATCGTTGCCATGGTGATACAGATGGAGCTTTTACTGCTAGCTGGGACACACATTTAAGACAAACAAAGCCTTGCACTTGCTACAGTTTTCAGGTGAGATAAAAAAAAGAAGATAAACAATAGAGGACTCATACATATTAATATTTTGGTGGGTGTGCCATGTTTTTGTGAGTGTATGCAGGCGTGAATGTAAACACTCCCGCGAGAGACACAAGACACGTTGCTCTCAGGGATGCTCAAGGGAAATTAGCGCAAGATAGCCTATTACACAGCACTGTGCATTCACTCTCTCTTTCACTTTCTTCAAAGCATGTTTTTGCACTCTCTGATACCCTCTCTCCCAGCCTACAACACCTCAACTCCCTCATCACACTCCTCAGACTGTGATGTCACTCCCGGGCTGGCAATCGCAGAGTCGGTGCTGTGAGGATTTGTGCCAAGATTTCAATTATGAAGACAGGATGAACACCACTCTGCAATCACAACTGCTTTCCTGCTGCTTCAGAGACTAGGAGCTTTAAATAATTTGGACAACAGTAACAAATATAAATGTCAATATACTTTAACTTAAGACTGAATATTTTTTGTCTAGGCCCTGATTAATCACTATACCATGTCCACTCAGACTTGGCTTCAATATCCAACTTGATAGCATTCCTGGGCTAGGTCTCCAAGCCTCTCTGCAAGCATGTTGTCAGAGGCAAAGGGCACGTTACTTTATAACATCATTCCGTCTTTCTATTTTTTTATATGACAAGAAGAAACCTTTGAATAGAGCTATTGGCTAAAGTTTTCTTCATTTTCCAGCTAGCCTAGGAAACCACATTCAATGTTTAGGACTGATCAACTATACAGGGTGTAATAAGCTAGACACTACTTTATGTTTGTTGTTGTTTTTAACTTCCATATAGTCTTTTAATTCAATAATAATGATCATCTGATTAATGTTTTTCTTGTTTATGTTCTCAGGTTGTCTTTGCTATTAGGTCTGTATCTAGCAGGAGATTTTATACCCTGGCAATCTTAAACAAATATTTTCAATGTTCCAGTATGGGAAATAATTATGTTCCCAGAAGATGACCTTTTGCCTATTTGTTTTTACAATGACAAAATAGTGTCTGTTTCACTCCACAGACCCACTAAATGCTGTGTGTATTAATACATCATAGTGCAATACAAATTCTTTGTTCTCATCATAATGCCTGGATCTCATTTGCAGGGAGTGTTGATATCTTTGGGACTGAACTATGTCCAACAAAGCTATTACATTTCATTTGAATCTGTTGAATATTTCATCAGCATCTGTATTTGTTCCACAATAGCACTCCCTAAACTACAGCATGGATAAATCAAGAATGTCATCAGTGACACTTGAAAAGGACTCCATTTACCAACGTTTCTCTATTGGCCTGTAAAACACACATCCGACATCTTTTGATACAGATTTATTATTAAGGGTAATGACCAATGTCCAAGGTCAAAATAAATACGTATTTTGTCTGGCACCACAGACAGACAGTCACCGGACCATCAGCAGAATAACTAATAAGTGACAGAACAGGACGGATAGCTGCAGCTTAATCTGCAGACCATATTCATCTTCATGGATGGCATGATTGCTTTTGTGTGTGTGTGTGTGTGTGAGAGAGATAGAGAGAAAGAAAAAGAGAGAGAGAAATAAAGAGAAAGTGAAAGAGACAGAGATAGAGAGAGAGAGCATGTACTTGTGTGCTCATTGCCATTCTCAGCTGCTCTCTGCAAATCACCCAAAGACGCTTTAACAGCCTTGGGTCGTTTCATATAGGAAAATCATGCATTAAAACCCCATAGAGGTCCAGAGGCTTTCTGTGAATTACGCACACTTTAACCACTGGGATTTATTACAAATTAGGACAATAAAGGAAAACTGACACAGAGAGGCCTGCAAAAAGATAACCATAGCAGAGCATGGCTAACTTTGTTTACTCACACTTAACATATCAACACATAAAGTGTTCCAAGTATTACCCTGATACAAGCCCTACTATAAAAAAGAGGTAAAGCCTAGCTAAAGCTTAGAGCTGTAATTGGATGATTCTAGAGGCTTTTAATGGGAAATTTTGTATTTTTTAATAAACAGTGTAACAGGTGGTTAATGCTGGTAAAGCAAGTAAATGACTGGTTTCATTCAGTCTTTCTGTTTTGAGGTTGATGTTGGATAACTTGTGAGTCAAACATAGTATTATTTAACAGTACTTATTGAACATACTCTATGAGAGATCTATGTTTTTGGTAAACAAATACAAACAAGAATTGTAAATGAAAGTGTAGGCTCTTCAAGAAAGACATTTATATACAGACAACCATAAGTGGGACAAGCACTGGTGATGATGTTCGGTCCACGGGCCCTGAATTTGACATATTTAGAGCATTACTGCAAAAAGTACATGAATAAAATGTTAGTGTAGACCGTAGTCTTTCACTAATGAATAATTGTCCTCACATACTTTATGACTTTATGGAAAAGAGAGCAAACTCCTTGTCATCGTGACATTGTGATTCACACGACTGCACACAACGTAATTCTTTCTCTGCATTTAACGCTGTCACCAAAGTGAACAGGGAGCAGCTTTGAGCACCATGATCAGTTGACCTCAGTGGTAACATTGTAGTTGGTGGATACGAAACTAGTCCCCAGTCCGGTTCCTAAACCACTAGGCCACCATTTTATATCCATTTACTGTAACAAGGTTGGTCTATAAATTAATAGAAAAAAAATCTTTGTCCTTTAACCTGTGCATCAACACATTATTAAAATGATTTTCACTGCAATTTTAGAACATGGTCTAACTGTAAAACATAGACACAGTGTATGCAACTAGTCTGACACTAAAGGCTAAGATGTCTGTGTAGATTCTCAGTCATTCCAGGTCCACTAGAGAGTTTTTGCATCAAACAGTGAGCTTTAAATGCCTGAGAGCAGAGCTCTCGGCGTCCGCTCAGCTATTTTGTTTCATTCGGAGAAGTGAACCTTTAAAGCTGATGCAGACACCACACCCCATCCAATAACCCTGGCATTCTCCAAGGTCAGCAGAGATCAAAGATGAAGAAAGGAAACAATTGGCAGACCTCCTGTTTTGAGTCCCCTCAGTGCCAAGCGCCCCCTCAGCTGTGTGTTTCTCAGCATATGTGTGAATCCACAGGCGGTGTGAAATTTCTTTAGACTACTTATATGCACTTGATTATGGAGGCTGGAACAAAGAAATTCAGACACGTGCACAGACACAGTCAAACACTCCATGAGTGTATTTTTCAAACACAGACGCTTGTGGCTTCATTCATCTCCAAAACATTTCACACAAAAAGTGGAGAATGAGTGCTCTGTTAATATAAGCAGAATCAGAGAGATTGAGTGAGGAAGACGAGATTATCAGTCTTACTTTGGATCAATTGTGAACTCAGGGGATGTAATACATAATGGGGGCTAAAGCAGCGACTACATTTCATGTGAAATTACAGCAGGAGGCTTCATATCAAACGCTCTTTCATTATTTAACACCATCTCAGGATCATTTCTCTTCATTTAAAACAGAAATGAAGCAAGTACTTAGCACATCAATGGGACTTTGTATTCTACTGCGCTGGCCAAAATGGGATGCTGGTGCAATTCATAAAGAGTGACACCCTGAAAAACCAGCTTGTTAAATTTTAATACAAATGTTAATGAGGAGAAATGAACATAAAACCATTTCTTTTGCGAGTACATATAGCTCTACTGACATTTCTTTACAGGAAGTACAATCTCAAACAATCAAGGTCAAAGCAGAGGATCTTGGTTTCCCTTCAGAATGTGTTGTTAGATAAATCAAATTATTGCGTGTCCAAAATCCAAACTTCAAATCCAAATTTGTTTTCATTGATTAAACAACAGTGTATCCCCCATAAATCTTGCAGATAACAAAATAGTCCTTGGATATGAAACCAAATCAGATACAACACTGCATTTTCTGGTACTTTTGATCGTTTCTATCCAACTAATGTATATATAACAAGATACACCAGAACTTTCCAACTGGGTGGTCTAGATCAATAGGTAATCAGCACAAAAACTGCAGGGTGGTCATAAAAGATATGTGCATCATATGTTGATGCACAATGTTGATATTGTGGCAGCAAAAGAGAGGGAGACGGAGGCGTTGTTGGCAGTTTAATGGTTGGCTTGCAGGAACAGAGAGCACATGTGCCCCACACCACAACTCTTAATGTATTCCCTATGGTCATTACCCATAAACCACCTGGGTACGAGACCGCCCCGTTAAGTGCACACCACAATATTGACATTGTAATTTGTTCATAAAGTGACATTTTCATTAATTGTAGCAACATGGTAGGTCATTCCTCCTTAAGCTTTATATGTTAAAATAAATGCTTTATTTAATATTAAACACCTATTCAGATAAAATATATACTAGAGGGCCCGGTGTGTTTAAATAGGAACAAGTAGTAGTCTATGAATATGAGAGCACTTCAGGTAAAGACGCTTAAGGATAGAGAATCATAATTCAAACAAGCTCTGCTATAAAAATTAAATATTAAAGATGGATAATAATTATACTGATAAGTCAAAGGTGATTTTCATTAACCTACAGGCAGGTATTCTTCAAGATAATCCCCCTCCTCAAGCAGCCTTTGTTTAAAGAGTCCATGCTATAATTATTCGGCGCACAGCTGTTTCCTCCATAGGTTTATGTTCTTGTGTTATTCCGTTGGAAAGCCTTCTCTCCATCATATTAGGTGGAAAGCAGATGATTACACAAAGCACTGGGCTGGAAAAGCTCTGTGATCCTGGCCCGCAGCAAAAACACCACAATATGAAGAGGCCAATTTTTTCATTTTCACATCATGCACTTCAGTTGTCTAAACCACTGAATGCCTGGAGTTGCGTTTCTCCTCCACAGACCATTCCACACTCAAGGATCTATTTATATTCCGTTTATCTTTTTTGTAACAAAACTGCTGTCAATTAATTGGTTGCTGGCACAAAGTCACAGATAAACCACTTCTTACAGATTAACGCAATCTGATAACAGGCTCAGAGGGGTTGACACATGCATGAATTATCACTCTATCCCTTCTCGAATAAAAGAAGCAATCGTTCCACCTTTTGTAGAACTGGGCTAAACAGTGACCTGCAGCTGAAAGACCACTTGACTTTCAGTTTCTAAGTCACAAAGAAGATTAAAGAAGAGCTGAATTGCAATGTATCAGTAGAAGAAAGCAAAACAGAAGGAGAAGATAGCAGGGAACTCTTTTCACTGCCACTGAGGTGGATTTAATACTTCCTGTAGCTAATTTAAAGCCAAAGCCTCCATTGAGGTTTGGCTTCTTTTGTTCATCAGAGCATAGATCTGAGCAAATTCAATAGATACTGGGTAGGTACTTCAAACTTGACATGAAGTTAATCTAGCCAAATAGGTGGACAAAGGTTGGTAGAATTCAGTTTTACTTTCTAAACACAAGATGGGCTGCATTCCATACCCTTACAAAGAACCTAATCAATCAAATTGGTTTTGCTAGAAAGGGCATCTGGTCTGTGTACCATGCCAAGTCACATGCACTGACTATCAGCTGTGGCGCTCCACAAAGATTTAATCAACCAAAAGAGATATTCTGGGGTGTGTTAGAGATGAAAATGGCTGTGCAGAGATGTCTAACATCATGTAGAGAGGTGGTGGTGCCATTGACCATTCACACCTACAGCCAATAGAACCCTACTAGGCCCTGGTTACACAGCAGTGAGAGCTGCAGGACTAATTTTTGGTCTTGTGTTGGAAGCAGAGATCTCTGTCCTCTCTGTATATACAATAACAACAATTATGGACCCCACTTAACTGTTTGTTGTGCTACAGTTAACCATCTGTGCTTTTTTGTGGCCTGAAATATATGTACAACAGCAACCACAGTGATATTCTGTGGTTGCTGTTCTGTTATTTCATGTTTTTGGTTTGATGCACATTATGCCCTGCTAATTTTTTTGGTTGGTCCCTGCTAGAAACTAAAATGTAGTCTTCATTCAATACTCAACTTTGTCTCTCTGTTAGGGGCACAATTGTTTTCTCTATCCAGTTGGACAGGTCCTTGAAGGTCTTTACAGAGTTTTTGTGTTCTTTGTTACTATGATGAATGGGTCTGTTACCACCTAGGATATCCTGCTTTAGGCAATTTGCACCTGTAATACAGGAGTACAGAGTATGTATAGCGGGAGATCAGCAACAGTGAAATTCTGCAATATCAATGTGAAAAGAAAGTACGATATTTTGTCCTATGGATAGCCAATGACATCTTTTATAAGAAAATATTTGGATGGGAAAAAGGTGCTTCATAATACTTCATAGAAGGCAGTTAAAATGTTTCCACTGATGAAAAATAAGTCGGTATTGGCTTGTATTAAGTTCAAACTACAACTAAAGATATAAAGATGACACACAAATATATTTTGGTGCAAACAACTAAGGTTCGTTTGCAATAATCAATGTCACAACGTACTGCATGCTGTTAATCATGCGTCATCACCTTTATTCATCAGAGCTCCATACTTTTTCTGAAACAAAAATTGGTGGTCAGATTATTGTCTGACATTATCATTTGACGTTTATTCTAAATCCACTACATAGACAGGAAGGTTTGGAGAAAAAGCTAGAAGAAGCCAGATTGAGATGGTTTGGACATGTTCAGAGAAGGGACAGTGGATGCATTGGTAGGAGAATGATCCTAGAGATGGAGCAACCAGGTATCAGACAAAGAGGAAATTGTTGACTCACTGTGGCAACACCTGAAAAAAGCCGAAAGGAAAAGAAGAGGAAGAGAAAGTTAAGAGGAAGAGACTCTAAATTGAGTCTCAAGCAAAGTCAAAGTACAGGAAGTATTCTTCTCTAACACTTTTATACTTCAACTACAGGTTTATTCCTTTATTTTTTTTTGCATTTGACTCTCTAGTCTTATTACATTTGAAAACACAACATTCTTGCAATTATGCAAAGTGTCAGCTTTCTATTACAGGCTATGTGTATCTGCGAGGGGTTAAGGAAGGGAAAGTACTGAGTGACATACAACACACATGAATAATTGATGACTGAACACTGCAGTAAAACAAATCAGCTCTTAGATGATAGGCGGCTTCTAGAAAATCCGGGGAATAGGGTAAAAAGTGATGAAAAGAACTTTTAACATGCTTACACTCACTCAGCCGTGAATAAGAACTACAGTAGATCAGACACAGAAACATTGACAGGGTCGAAGCTCATTACTGCCTAAAACATCACAATAGCCTAATGAGGTAAGGATTCTGGAACAAAGCCATTTAACCACAAACAACACTGGGAAAAATACACACGCAGGGACACACACACCCATTTATGCACAGCTGCCCTTCACACTATGAGCCCGCAGGGTGTGACAGTCAGGCATGCCAAAAGAGGATTTGTGGTGAAAAGCTTCAGGGAGGAGGTTGAGAGGCAGTGAGATAGGAGGAGTAGAGAAAAGGGGATTACATGGTAAAAATTTCAATACCGAAACATACCATTGGGCTTGGACTCCCTGGCTCTCTCTCTCTCACACACACACAGACACACACACACACGCACAAGCAGATCTTGCTTCTATGGCTAGCTTAGTACTGACCATGCATAAAAGGGGTGATGGGTAACTCTGTCAAAAAAACCACTGTGACCCCCAGGGGTCTGAGTGACAAGCTGATTGCTGTTTAACATGCTGTGACCAAGTGAGTGGACCGAACCAACCCAGCCTTTGTTTTTCTGCTCAGACCATCATCGGACCATAGCAGTATAGTGAATAGTGAGAACATGTCTACAGGACGCTGTCAGGAGATATATACACGAGTGTTTGCTCTAAAATACTAAAAAAACTGGGAGTAAAATACTAAAGCAACACAAATTTTACAGATTCTATATGAAGGCACAGAGGCACACAACCCACCGGTGCTACAAAGACTGTATAAGTTTTCTGGTTCAGGGGCCATATACAGTCTAATAAGATGTCAAGTGGACCAGACCAGTAAATTCATTACATAATTACTGATAATAACAATAGGCCAATGTTTTATCCCTTTTTAAGTAGTGTATAAGAAAATTCATTCATTCCTCTTCTTCTGCTTGTCCGTTGCCGGGTCACAGGGGCAGCTGGTGCCACCCACAGGACATGCCACAATATTGTCAGCTTTCCTGTGGATGGTGAGCCCACAAGAAGTTGTGTGTGTCGGGACGGTGCTATTCTAAGAACACTTTAGTGGCAACCTGGCGGATTCAAACCTGAACCCTTGAAGAACCAAGTCTGCTTCCCTAACCACTAGGCCACCACTGCTGACCCGATAGGACTTCTCTATTACAATAATAACCGCTTTTACGACCAATGTTAGCAGTCAAGCACATCTCAGTGAACTTGAGATGAGAATTTGACTGTACTTGAATCCAATCTGAAAAATAAGAAAAAGTAATATGACGCCTTGCGACATAAAAGTCTCTATTGTTTTAGAGGCCAAGAAGAGAATGCACAGGGCTACAGTGAACTGAACTGAACATCCGTTCTCTCCCAAAAAAACCTGACAGCTACTGGAACATGTGCCTGAGAAATATTATGTTGTGATGTTTAAGTTCTTCTGTGGTGTCCTAAATACAGTTGGACCAGGGGAATGTTGGACGACAGAAGGTGTGACTGGCGGTCGACACCACGGCTACCAGATGCTGCTCTGGTCGGCAGGAGAGGCTACAAACAGTGCGCAGCTCTATTTAAGGGCCACTAAATGGCTGTGTCCCAATTCAGGGTCGGCAGCCCCTCAGCATGTGCTTTTGTTATCTCAAGAAGGTCAAAACCCATTGGTAAATTACGGCTAATGCTGTCCCAGTTTGTTGGCACAAATAAATAGATTCAGCAAAGAAGCTGGTGAAGCAGTTTCTCTGTTTGCCAAAAAGAAGACCTGAGTTGCTGACTCTCAGTTTGGCTGCATGGTTTGGAATCCGAATTGGGACAATTTTAATCTGTGCATTTTAAAGAGAGTTGTTCTCTGGGCGCTGATGTGGATGCGGTTATCTGTCTCTGTAGGAGCCAGCATGGCTGTTTTCCAGTTCTCCTCCTTCCACTTACTCACTAGAAGTCCAGGGTATAATGCAGACACAATACAATCATGTGTGTGTACATGGGTGTATGGGTTTTCACAGTTAGCACTCTGCAGTCCAGTCTAGACCAGGGGATTAGATGTAATCTATGTCCACTGATACAGCTGATGAGCGAAGGTCACACAACACTGTCACTGCCTACACATAATCCCTCAATCTCATTGTCAGAAGGTTTAAAAAGACCAAATGTGACTGTTGTAGTTTTCCACAGTGGGAGCAGTGGCTCTGCTCCGCTGTGGTTATAACACTAATGAACACTCACCAACAAACAGCACATACAGCAAACTGTAGTCATTAGTGGCAGCACTGGAATATATTTTAAGTGCTCTTAAAGCATCCCGGAAAAAAAAAAAAATATATATATATATAATCCTGTTTATTTTAGGTATAGGGTTACAGAGCAGCTGGTCAGGTTTAAAGGACACCTGTGTACACTGTACAATGACCGTCAAGTCACACTGAGGTTTAGAGCGGGGGATTCTAAAACTGTGGTTCCCAGAACATTACATAACTCTGAGTTCACGATAATGAGGTGAAGGTAGGTGAGGAGAATATGGAAACACAAACTGGGCTGAATGACAGCAGATCAAAATGACAGCAGATGAAAATGACTTGAAGTGGTAGCTAAATAGAAATATATAGATGTATACATATACCAATAAAATGGCTCAAGATAGAATTGGTTTATGAGTTTAGAAAGTTTCCAGAAACCCATTTCCTGTTCAAAAAAAGTAGCATCATTTTAACCTGCTAAATATATTAAAAAAAATAGATCACACCATCGCTTATTAAGTATGGAAATGTCTTGATTCATTTGGTTGATCATTCCCAACTTTCGCAAGTTGGAAAACTTTTCAAATTTTTCCCAGATGTACTTTTCAGTTGGCGTAGGACAAGTAGTTATTGCAATGACAAAATAGAAAACTTGATGTTAAAGCTTATGATTCTCTGCTGGAGCTGAAGAGAGTAGGTTTATGTGACTGTTTACATGTAGAAAAACTACTGATTAAAGTGTCGCTGGGCAGTCCCAGTATTAGTCCCAGGTTTAATTAGAATACATTAGTTAGTATTGGTCTGTGGGTGAAATGACACAGTAGGTAAACAATCCAAACTCACAAAGATTTATTTCTCTTTTTTCTCTACGACTGAAATCCTCTCAGCTATAGAGTAAGTCCTAATGAATTCTTCCCTCTCTTTTAGAAATAAGCCAACACACACACACGAACCACAAACAGCTTCATGCTAGATTTAATTAAGATATCTTAATTAATCACAGCTTCAAGACACCGCTATACAAACAAGTTTCACTAAAGCACAGAGAATGCAAAACAAAAAGGGACTTCTTCTGTAAACAGCTTTATTATAATAGTAAATGTAAATGTGGAACGGACTGCATTTGGTGTTTTGTGGTCAAGGATGTTCAGTACCACCTTTTTCAGACACAGAACGAGTATTCACTCTTGGGTCCTAGTACTACGACTTCTCATGTATATGTATATATCTCAATGAGAATTTCAACAAACCCATTGCTAGATGTTTAATTTTTAATAACTTTGCCTGAGTCGGCAGTGGTGGCCCAGTAGATGAGGAAGCGGACTTGGGTCCACAGAGCTTTAGTTTTCGAATCCACAGGCTGCCAAGGTTGCCACTGAGGTGCTCTGAGTATAGAATTGTCCCGACCCCCTTGTGGGCTCACCACCCACAGAAAAGCTCACAATATGGTGATTTGTGTGGCGCCAGCTGCCCCTGCCACCCGGGAACGGACAAGCAGAAGAAGATGATGAATTCCTTCATTCTGTTTTCATGCATCACACTTCCTTTCTCCAATTCACTCTCACTGACTATGCCTTGCAATTTTGCAATGGTACCTATGGCTTGCATTGACAGCCGCAAACGTGTATGACACCGAAATAAAGCTAGTTTTTGGCATAACACTAGTACTCACCATTAGTGAGGCAATAGATTGCCTTAGACAAGAAGAAGCCATAATGATGGTGTGAATTATATTCCAGGCCACTGCCATTTATTTAAAACATGAAAATGTTATTTTGAACATGAATATTGTGGTTTTAACACCACATAAATGGGGTAATTCGATTGTACACTGCACTGTAAAAATCCCTCATGAAACTTTCTGCACATGGTGAGACCACAGAAAGGAGAACACCCCCTTTACTGGGAGTCTATGTTGCTCGGGAGGAGAACCCTGGATTTCCACATCTATGACAGAAACATTTACTCGGGGCTGAAGAACGACTGTTTTAATTAAACATAAGTAAAAAGAATATATATATGTTTTTTTTCTTACTCATGTAGTAATAAAGAGGTAGAATATGTAAGTCAGGTGGTGATAAATGCTTCTGCTATACAGTACAGCAAGAATATAATTGATCAAGGACACTTTCTGTAGTATGCACATATTAAAAGTTTTCATGATGTATTGTAGGTTTATTGAGAACATTACGGGTGTTTTATCCTTGGCTTTTAGTCTTGGAGTAGCACAATGACTGGCTTACTCTGAGTTAAGAATGTATGTGAGTATGAATATTAATTTGCTGAGTTATATTGTTAACATAAGGCCTTGTGGAGCTGGACACCATTGTATATACATCGGGTTTGTACACAGGTACAAGGACACTAGTCCAATTAAATTGCCCAGTGGGGCCTTAACTATCACCTTGGTGTTAACCTGACGACCTGTCCTCCTTCGAAAGACACAGTGGGCTGCTTCAACAGACTTAGTACGGGGATTACTGTTGTGGAAGGCAGTGCAAACACAACTGTCCTGCCTTCCTGTTTAGGGTAAAGGCAATAATTAGCACACCACTGCTATCCGATGGCATATAAACAAGATAAAGAGGGGAGGAAAGAAAAAGAAGAGGAGATGGAAAATATCCAATGAGTAAAACATGAGAATAAGGAATAAGAGAGAAGAGAAAATCAGAGAGGAGATCAAAAAGGGCAGGTGAGGGAGAGGATGATAGAAAAAAACCCTAAGAGAAATGACTGTGAAAGTTAAGAAGGTAAGAAGGGAGGAGAGGAGAAAAGAGAAGAGTCACTTTCCTACGAGGTTATGATACTACTGCTCTACTGCAGTAGTATCATAACCTGGGGCAGGTATGTCCTATGTTTTCACATTGTCTCCAGTTTCTCATGATCTCATTTATTAACCAATGTCCTTTTTATCTCCTCTTTTGTCCCTGTTATGTCAAATATTTGACACGCCCACTACGACAACACAACACTTGCCAAGTATAACATAAAAAATACACCACAGAAACACACTGGATGTTGCCATTGCCCTGAGAAGTTTGACAATTACAAAACCTCAAATGTCAAGAGTAACAGACACTGAACAAACAGTTTACAAAAACATGCACACATGCTCTACCGAAGGGTGTCATTTTGTCCTGGCAGAAAGGTTGTATATTCGGTTTCAAGCACCGAGACAGAATTAGACCAAAGTTAAACTGATACAGTAGGAAACAGTATGCCTCACTCCACTGTAGCATCAAACTTCTTGCCCTCACACACAAACACACACACACCATAAAAGCCTCTGTTTTTGGTTGCACTTTCCACAGATCCCTCTTTTTACACTATTGCTTCACTGCAATATTTAATAGTTCAGCAAAAACACCAGTTCTGATCAAACTCTCTGACGTCACTAGTTTGCAGACTTTAAATCAAAAACCTGAGTAGAGGCAGCAAATAAATAATCACATCTTAGACGACCAACACATGTTGTAGGTATAAAGCTATCAGGGCTTAGCTTGAATTATGTCTCTGCCAACTTTTAACAACATCTGTAAAAATAAGTAAATAAAAACAGTCAATTACAGAATTGCACAACAATCGCAAAAATGTGTTAATTTTAAATGTTTTTTTAATGGACCAGGCATAAATCATCATAAAAAAAAAAATCAGATACAAAATAAATAATGGTTTATACATGACTGCT
Organism: Paraplagusia blochii; assembly: GCA_016785265.1. Classification (NCBI taxonomy): domain Eukaryota; kingdom Metazoa; phylum Chordata; class Actinopteri; order Pleuronectiformes; family Cynoglossidae; genus Paraplagusia; species Paraplagusia blochii. The sequence continues at coordinate 391,407 of JAFBJS010005090.1, forward strand.
TTGGGCCGTGAAATAGCGTTGATAGAGCAACACAAAGTTGCTCAAAGTTGGGACTCTTTTTTGCCAACTTTCGGGTAATTCATGTCTAAAAAATACTATACTAAAAAACAAATACTATTTGTTTTTTTACTGGTCTCTCTCTTGGCTATTTTTGTAATTTGTGTTTGAATCTGTAGAATAAATTATTCATCTGTCTGTCAGAATATATTACCCTACCTTTCTTTATCAAATTTTAAAGTACCTTCCAGTGAAAAACAAAAACTATCTGAACTACTTGAACAACTACTTGAACTCTCGCACTCCAGATGGAAATTCAATCCCTATCAATTCCCAGCAAATTTAAAGAAATACAAGCACCAGATCCATAACTCATGCAAACCACTGAGTCAAATGTCCACAGAGACTCACTCACCTGCACCTGCATGAATGATCCCCGGTAGAAGCAGCATGCTGCAGCCGACAGCGCGCTCCACAGACTACACCTCTCCGTCATGGTAGCTCCACACTTCTCTCTGAAACCTGTCTTCTTTCTCCTTCACTACTTCTTCTTCTCCTCTTCTGTTTTCCACTCTTCACCCCACCCTGTGTGTTCAACCGTAGACCGTGGTCAGAGCTGGTTCCACGTCTGCCAGTCTCTTCAATTCGCTTCTTCTTGTCTTTCTGGTTAACAGTCCATCAATCTAGTGTCTCCACCGGTGACAGCAAGGCTTATACCACAGCCACAGCCCGTCTGCAGCACCTGCTGCAGGTTCCACATCTGCAATGTGCCGCTAACAGCTGCTGAGTGATAACACGGCTCCTGACATCTCCGACGCTTCTGCTCTGCACCGGCTTCTCTGCTCTTCTGCCTCTGACTGCACTTGCTGCACTTCACGCGGCTGCTACAGGGATTACCTCATTGCTTGCTGATGAAAGGAGAGTGGGTGGGGGGAGGGCGGACCAAAGGGAGAGAGAGAGAGAGAGAGAGAGGGAGGGAGGGATGGATGGGGGTAAATGCTAGAAGGCACAAGCTGAGAGCTTTGCTGTTGAATCGCAGGCAGAAGACGACAAGAAGAAAACCCCACCTACCCAACCAACACAAACCAACCCTGTCGACCCCCGCCTCAGCTCTGAGACAATGCTGTGACACAGGGGGAGGTGGAGGTCTCGGGAGGGAGGGAGAAAGGAAAAGAAGGAAGAGGAGGAGGAGGAGAGAGTGAGGAACAGGAACAAAAGTAAGGTAAAGAGAAAAAGAGTAAAAAAAGAGAAAGATATTCAAAAGATGATGAATGAAGATGGTGTGAGAAGGAGAAGAAATGAAACTCCCAGAGGATTCCAACATTCCTTTATGCCAAGACTGGAATTCGACAGGGCATCCAGACACATACACACAGAATACTATACCTTTTATTCCACCCACACATACGCATGGAAGCATGTACTAGACGACAGCGAATAACTATACAGCCGCATGTGTGTGTGTGTGTGTGTGTGAAGCTGAATATAATGATGTGTCTCTTTTTAAAAAGCTCTGCACTAGACTGCATCTAGACAGCTCATTATAGGCTGAAACACACGGGCAGGTGTTTCCAGGATAACATGCTATGATTTCTCACCCATTTGATATACACACACGGAGGCACACACACACAGACACACACACACTCTCAGTTCAGAGAGTTTTTAGTCAGGTACAATAGACAAAGCAAGTTTCTTTAGGAAATTAAATTCTTTCTTTGCTGACCACTGACGACAGCATTTATAACGCACAGCAGCGAGGAGGAGGGGTGGGGCTCTGTCTCCAGAGGCCGGACTGTGGCTGAGTGACATCATCTAGGACGCCTCGCCATGGCAACAATGCCTGCCAAAGCCTTGACAGCCTCCTAAAATTCTGACACTGCATTTTAGTGCAGCACTGCGGTGAGCGCCGGCCAAGAAGTGGGAGGATAAATCAAAGGCACCAGGTCATGAAAATAGTGTCATGGATGGAACGTGATGGAAGAGAGCCCTGAGAGGTGGAGGTCTGCAGTGGAGAGGAGAGAAATAAAAGTCAGAGGAAGCACAGAGTGGAGGAAATGAAGGTCGAGGGATTTTATGGCAAAAGGAGCTGAAGTTTAGGGAAAAAAAGTGTTTGTAATCACACGCAGCGATCAGCCTGACATTCTTCACTGCGGAAGAGGAGGCTGCCCTGGAGTTGGCAGATATTTTGGTCAGAGAGAAGTGAACAGGAGTAGAAATGAAGGAGAAGAGTCTGTGAAACGTTCATGAATGGACAGTAGCTAGCAATGCGAGTATTGATGGTATATTTATATATTGATAAACAAGATTATAATTCTTATTTACCAGGTTCATTGATCCTGAAGGAATAAGAATTCACTTCAGTATCAATGATCTTTAAGTTATGGGAAAAAATACCGTATCTTCTAGACTATAGAGCGCACCAGGATATTAATAGTACCCAGTAAAACAAAAACATGTTTTAATTTTATACATACATAAGCCGCACCTGACTTAGCTGCCGATTGCATTTCTTTGTAGATTCTCCATGATAAGGTTGTGTGTATGTTTGTGTGTGTGAAATTGCTTTACCGGTAACTTGAACAGTTTCATTGGTCCACTGTGACCTGTTGTGTAAGTTAATTGGTCCACTGTGACCAGGCAAAAAAGTGCAATGGTGGTATGAAGCTCGCAGTAAAAATCCATATATTAGCTGCACCGTTGTAAAATCCCCAGGTTTCCGACCGTAAGAAAAAAGTATTGGTTTATAGTTCGGAAAATACGGTAAATATAATCCTGTGTTATGAGATCATTGCCAGTTATAACACTTCTGCAGCTAGAAGATAATGTTCTCCGTCCATTCTTCTTTAGGAGTAACCCCAAAAATCCCAAAAGAACATTGTGTTAAGTGAAACATTGTAAAAAGTTGTGTTTTTTCTGATAACTTATCACAGTTTAATGCGTCAAAGATAAAATGAGAAAACATTGCCTGACAGAAATGTCTCTGATTTAACTAATTAAACACTTTTGCTATCATTATGTCTTTTTTACGTTTCTTTGTGAGGAAACTAAACCCTGACTGGACTGATTTGTTTCTGGTGTATGTCAAGCAATGACAATGACCACAAATCCAACAAAACAAATAGTGAAGGAAAGTGAATCTCACAGTTCTTCCGTAAAGCACTGAGGTCACAAATTTGATCATGGAGATAAATGAGGCAGTTCATCACATTGCTGGACTTCTCATCTCAGTGCCTCACCTTCACTGGACCACATCATTTAAAAGGCTTCAGTGTAATTTAACTGCCTCAAAAGCTCTGCACACACACAGAAAAAAATGGATAAAAGTTCTCTCTTTTACTGCCAATGGGAAGACAAGTGTCTCTCTCTTACTTTTTTGTACACTTCATTACTCTGGTCGTTTCACTCTAATTCTGTCATCACAGCATTTTTCTCCACATGTCTTTTTTTTGTCAGACTTATTTTGTTCTTACAGGTTCTTTGGCAAAACCATCTGTTCAGATCCGTGTTGTATTTTTGACTCTTCTTTGTCTCTTCTTTCAGGCAGATTTGTTTTTAGGTCAGCAATTTTCCAGTTGCGATTGTCAGCAGGGTCATTTGTATTACTTCCAGGTTAATTTTACAAATGTTTTTAAAAATCTCTCGGCTCATCTTTGGTAACATTTCCTTAATCTTTAATATTCTCTTGCCATTTTACAAAATTAAAATTAAGTTAGTTATTTCAAACAAACTGTATCTATCTATGAAACCAGCCACTAGGGAGCACAAGCCAGTGTTTTTAGTGGCGGTCCCAAGACCGGATAAATGGTGAGGATTACGTCAGGAAGGGCATCCGGCGTAAAACTTTGGCCAAATCAAAGATGTGAGACAACAATATGATTTCCAAACTGTATCGGTCTGGGCCCAGATTAACAACCACTGCCAACAGTGCTGTTAACCTAAAGGGTATAGTTGGAAATTGTAAGATGCTGAGATTATCTTAAGGGGTGACAAGGATGGACAGGATCAATAATGTGACTAGGGGAACAACACAGGCAGGAAGGTTTGGAGAAATAGCTAGAAAAGCCAGATTGAGATGGTTTGAACATGGTCAAAGGAGGGACAGTGGTTATGTTAGAAGGAGAAGAATCCTGAAGATGGACCCACTGGGTAAGAGACAAAGAGGAGATTTAGGGATGCAGTGAGAAAGAACATGGAGGTAGTTGGAGTTAGAATTGAGGATACAGAGAACAGTCTAAGATGGAAATAGTTGACTCGCTGTGGCCCAAAGAATAAGAAGATATATCGTTTGAAAGATAATCCTGCCCTGCATCTGGTATCCTGAAAATAATTCTTATTGAAACAGTCTTTCAGCTGATGGAGCTTTATTCCAAGGCACCGCATTTTAAGGTATACTTTACTTTAATTCATTAATTTTTTGGCTAATAACTAACTGATTTAAACCAACCTGAAGTGCTTTTTTGGCTTCTATTTTAGCTGTTCCGAATAAAAAAATGGCATTTACAAACAGACTTAAATGCCCGGGGTGGCATCCTGCCGTCATTCACTCCTTGAAAAGACCCACTCGCTTTTTTTTTTATTATCTTTTCTCCATTCCTGAACAGTATCTCGCTCTTTCTAGGCTGTCGAACCCAACCGGTCTTATCACGTAAACCCCCCACATCCCCATTCTGACCTCCCATCACTAACCTGACCTCCTCCATTCTTACTCCTGCCTTCACCTTCATTTTCTCTGTCTGTCCTTCATATCTATCCAGCTCTCCCTTTCTCTATCACCACATCTCCTCCCCTTTTTCTTGCTCTTTAGTTATATATTAATTAGTGCAGCCCCATCCCGCAGGCTGATAGGGAGCACAATGGAGGATCCCTGCTGATGCCTGCCAGCCTCCCACTAATGAAGGGAGGGTGTGTGTGTGTGTGTGTGGGTAAAAGATGAAAAGAAGGTCTCTCTGAGGACAGATGAAGATTAAATGTACAAACACGCATATTTTTATGCGTGTCTGCATGCACACCTCCATGTCTAAACAAAGATGGGGCTCCTCAGAGCAAGGGTTACACAGCTAAAGATGTGCACATGTGTCTGATTGTCATCAGTGTGTTTTCACAGGGTGGGTTCTCGGTTCACAACCTGGTTAATCCGTATCGAACCATCAGATATGTGGTTCAAAGGTAGCTTTAAACATCAGGCTACAACACTAAGGCAGAGGAAGGACATCTGTGGGAAAAGCTGAGAATGTAGTCCACGAAAATGTAATATTCCCTATAACTACAACAGAGATAGTCTTCCAGAATAAATGCATGTTAGTGTCAAAATAAACACCTAAAAAGTGGCTTTAGAATTAAGTTTGCTTCAGTCAAAAAAGCCTGAGGATGAAAAAAAGGAAAATTCCTAAAAATAATTTCTTCTCATGTTGTAACTCTGACATATGCATGTTGCCTAGTAACATGACACATGTATCTAGCATGAAAAAAGAGAGTGTAAGATTGTTTTTTTTGTCTGTTTTGTTTTCTCCAAGCAGCTTGACCTTGAAGAACACAGAATGCAACAGTGTTGTAGCAACAGAGCTGATGGCCATGTGCAAATTCACCTCAACCAATATCTACAAATAGCACTTGTTTCCCACTTATTCCACTTGCCATTTATAAAGACAAATTTTCCATTTTATACGTGGTACACCACACATTCAAAACTTCAATACAGCCACTTTAAGGGGAAACATAATTAAAGACAGTACAAAACAATACAAAATCTAACAGTATGTTTGTTTTTGGCCATGTTGCCCACATCATGTTTACTGTACACCCTTCTACACTGGAGCAGACGTGGTCATTTTGTCTTCCAAGTTAGAAAATTACAGCTGTGTGTTAGTGGCCCTGTCTGTTTGGGGACCTCAATAAAGTCATTCCTGCTGTAATTCAAGACGACAACAGCCCTGGAGTCAGATTTGCATGTGTGTGTTTCACTTTCTGTCTGTATTCTTTCAGTCTGTCTGCGAATCAAAGGGAGGTTTTTGGAGCCGTGTGTCACCGTGAAGCAGCCCTGTCACTTTACACCTCCCCCCGTTCCCCCTATCATTTACAGAGCTGTCACATGAAGTCATTATACTGTAACATGTACACACACACACACACACACATTGATGTACTGAATAAATTCACACATACATGAAAACCCCCTCGGCGCTGCCATAATTTAATCAGATGGGCAGCCAGGCATAAGGAATTGTGGAAATTTAACCATTCACATACTAAAAAATAGAGCAATGTCTGACACACAGCTGAGACCCGTCACACACAACATATTTTTTTTTTTATAAAGATACACTAAAAGTTGATACAAAAGATACAAAATAAAGTTGAAAAGTCCCCTCTCACTCAGTGCAAAGACAATGTGTCCCCAAAGCTATAGAAATGTTCCAAAAAAGTGTCCCCACAGGCACAGCTGTACCAGGAAAACCCACGTGCCAGCCATATGTTAATAAACCTCACATGAACCACCTCCCTGCCCCTCCTCCTACTGCTCCTCCCACCCATCCTACACCAAACCACCAAATGAGACACAGGGGACAGAGCCAGGACTGGCTGCAGGCAATATAAAGAAAACATCCACGTAGGAAATATAGTTGTATAATAAAATGACAGGTTTAGAACAGGTTTAGATCTTGTGAAGACATATACTATTGTTATGACAAGTGTCTGAAAGTCCTGCAACAAAATAAAGGCAAATTCTTGAAAAGCAATAAGATATGGCTTAACCAGTGACTATTCGTCCTCATTAAAAATGAATGATTATGGATAATTTATGGGTCATAAAGACCTTCACAGAATTGCTTTTCAGATTTTTTTTTAATTCTTCCTTAATTCACATGACAACTGATGGTGCGACAATGCTGCCAGATGTGACCTATGTGTTGTCTGTGTGTTTTGTTTCTGCACATGCGTACAAAATATTCTAATTTTCATATTGTCACATCATTTTTAGTTTTTCCCCCACAGTGGTTATTATTTCAGATATTGAAGAAACTATAAAGTGCCGGAAGTAAAGCAGATGTAACGCAAACAATTGATTGTTCTGGTTTTATAACAGTGCACTTTAAAAAACCAAAACAATAAAATTAAGCACAGCTTAGGATTCCCTATAGGAGAGAAAAGGATGGACAGGAATGAGGTGATATTGGGGGCCAATACAGACAAAAAGGTTTGGGGAAAAAACTAGAGAAGCCACGTTGAGATGGTTTGGACATGTTCAGAGGAGGGACAGTGGATACATTGGTAGAAGAATGATTCTAGAGATGGAGCTACCAGGTAGGAGGCAAAGAAGAGATTGATTGATGCAGTGAGGAAGGACATGGAGGTAGTTGGAGTAAGAGTTGAGGATATAGAGGACAGGGGTGAGATGAAAATCGTTAACTTGCTGTGGCAACCCTTAAAAAAGGGACAAGCCAAAAGAGAAAGACGTTGGAGACATCCAAGATCTACATCAAAATGTTTAAGTTTAGTTTACTCAGACACCCATTGTTATAACAGCATGTCTGTGACGACTTCTTGACTTGGACTGCATATATGTGAGTGAGGGCAGGTAATAAACAGCAGTGGAGTCTGGACCAAGGACACATCTTGATTTAAACATCAGCTGTCATTAATGTTTCAGAGGTGTAGAAGGAGACTAGCAGGAGGCCTGTTGGCAGGCTCCCAAGGGCAGGGTAGGGGGTATGAAAATGATTTACTACGTGGAGAAAACATGGGTAGGAATAAGACCTGCTGTCTTATCATCTTGAGAAAACCTGACGAAACAGCAGCTTACAAACCTATTTAATCCTAACTCATAACCAATCAGTCTTTAACCTTCAAGATCCAGTCAGGATTATTAGCTTAGCTCATGGTTTTCATTCCCATCACCACTTATCTGAATAGAGGAATGATGACAATCATTTTAAAAACCAAATTGCACTATTTCTAAGCAGTTTACTTGATGGGGATGGTCCAAGTGACTGGCAGAGAAAATTCTATTACTGTCACCTGTGACCAGGAACCATCATTCTGTTACAGTTTGGGGCTGCATTTCCCAATGGGTGGTATTTTCAGTCCCAGCTGATGTCAACTAGAAATGGCGAGATGTATCACGAGACACTGAGACGCCATACAGTAGCTTCTGGGATGTGCCTCCTCAGCAGTGGGTTCATCTTTCAGCACAACAATGATACAGAGCTCAAGCGATATCATCTTATCTCATAAGAATCACCGAGCAGCAACCAACATGTGACCAGTGGCTTTGACACGCTCTTTTAAGAGAACGTTCATACGATTAAGAGAACGTTCTTGAAGATGAGGAAATAACATACTTACTGAAAAAAATCAAATATTATAAAATATTTTTTTTTATAAATAAATGGTAGTACTGAATAGTGATGGCCAATGTGTTGAGCTCCATGCGTTGAGCTCATAGAGCGAAACACTGTGTCGGTCCGCGTATCGGTTTTAGAAAGTCACGTGACCGACACAAGAACTGTTTGAACTGACTGTGTCTATAGGGAGAAACTGTGTTCAAAAACCACAACAAAGAATCCCATCCCATCATTGAATTATGACGCAGCCTCCAGGAAAAAGTAACGTTTCCGCCCATTTTTAATTTGAAAAATAAATGTATTTCCTTGTTTGTTGTTTGTCAACCTCTACCAGTTGTCCTTCCAATTTATCTGAATCCAAGCCTCATCTATGCCCAGTGACCGGGTGTTTTCTGCTGCTGGCAAAGTAGTTAAAAAAAACCTAACAGTCTTAACTTCAAGATGTAGGAGAAACTTATTGTTCTGAACAGAAAAAAAAGATGCAGTCCACAAGCATCCTTATTAACACTTCACTTGCATTTTCACATTATGATATATGTCGATCTGAAAATATGAAAGTACTCTACATGTGAATGTCAAAAAGTACAATGACCTAAAATACATTATTGTATATATTAGATCTTTAGGAGTGTCAGTTGCGTCTGTCATCAAGGTTGCCTGGGATTTATAAGGTCCAGCAGGTGTCAGTATTCAGTGACACAGTTTCGACACAGAATCGATACAGTTTTGCAATGTGTCGAAACGCTTCACAAAGCCTCATCGACCCATCAGTAGTTCTGAATATAATTAACACTGTCAAAAACAATAATTCATTTCAGAATTTTTTTTAGATTAAAATGGTCAGAATGAGGCACTTTCTATCTTGAACAGTCGGGGACAAACAATTTTGACTGGCCCACAATTGGTCCTAAAATTGGACATGTGTCTATTTTCACATACAGAGAAAAATTATTTACATTACACCAAAGCATAGGAAGGTTTAATGACCACCTCTACTCCCAACCAATGTACATCACAGTAATTACAGTAAGTCTATAGGTCATAGGAAATAGGAAGGACTGCACTGACGAATGTTCTTAACTTCACCTCATCTTTTGTGTTTTCGTGGCTCACACACCATCTATATACAGAATAATTACTCAAACGCCATTTATACATTCATTCATCTTCATCCTCTTATCTGTTACCTGGTCCTAATGTGTCCCTGTCAGTCTTATTATTATTTTAAGGATTAATGGTTGCAACAACTGGTGATGTCTAAGTCTTTATACAGCAGATGCCTGTCTGTGTGTTTAAAATAAGTCCAATGCTAAATATTGACCGACTGCACATAAAAAGTTGCAGCCTTGGGAAGAACAACCACATGAAATGTCTGGTTTTATGAGACCATGTTATAAACTACTACAACAAATATAGCTTTATGTCCTTGTTTCTTCTTTAGACATTGTTCACAAACATATACTGTATTAAAAAACACAGTCTTTATAGCTGTCATCTTTCTGGGACTCAGCTTTTGAATACTGCAAAGCCTTTGTATGAATAGAGTTTCAGAACTTAAAGACTCACCTTCAGGAAACCTAGAGAAAGTTCATTTTAAAAGGCAATTACTGTTTATTGAGTTTTTCATGCCTCGGCTGCAGAACTAATATACTTTCCTGGTTAAATGTGATTAAGGGTTCTATTATTATTGAAACTGCAAATTTTCTGTCCGCGTCAAATATCCTAGATAATTCTCATAACCTGGCAAAAAATTGAAGGTTAAAGGTGGATTGTGAAAAGTTCTTCTTGGTAAATGGTACACTTATAGCCCCTAGATTATTCTGATGGATAAAATGCTGGATGGAAATACTATAAAAACGTGATAAGAGGGGGAAAAGACAGATTTTGCTGAATATCCAAAGTAAAATTTACTGAGAAGTCTCAAAATATGTGTAGTTTCCACAATTATTCACACAACCAAGGATTAAATGTGCCCAATCTATTCACATTTAGAAGTTTGTAATATACAGAACTACCCACATTATGTACCTAGTTAAAAGGGTAGGCCTGTTTTCCTCCGGGTTCAGGAAAGCAGGGAAAAATGTGTGAGTATGATATAAGCGTATTTGTTTTGTGGTGGACAGTGTAGGTTAGAAGCATTTGTTTTACAAAGAAAATGCAGCTCAGGGTCAAAGGAGAAGGCTTTTTCCACCACTCATGTGATGTACAATCAATAAAGAGCTCTGAGCTTCTCCTCAGCCACTCCTTTTCTTCCTTTTGGTTTCTGCCCTTCACCAGCTTCACTTTGTTCTCTTTCTGTCACACTCCGTCTTTGAGATTATAAAGCTGAACATACCAGCACATAGGTCTCTCCACAGCACACAGGAGTCATAATCTTTATTACCACCTCCAAGGTCATCGTGAAACTGTTATACACTGACACGACGCTCTAATCTGGGACGTTTGGTGTATGGCTCCATCTAGTGGCCTTAAAGGAAACGCCTTACTCAAAACAAATGGCCAATTCTCCAATTCCAACCATACAAAAGCATTAGGCTAAATGCAGATTGAGGCTGATGTCAACAACAAACCCCCAAATCATTCATCTTCACCCTCTTATCCTTTACCGGGTCTCAGGGCAGCAGTCTTCACTACCGCCACCCAAATATCACTGCTCCATACCACAGCGTTCCTGTATGTGTGAGCCCACACAAGTTATATGGGTCAACCTCAAATCTTGAACCTCAAGCCTTGCGGGCCAGATTTAAAAACTGGCGTGAAGACACGGAGCAAACTTAATATACAATGAGAAATTAACCGTAAATGTGCATGTTTTCCCTTCTCTCCAGATTTTACATATTTTTTTTTTTCATATGAAAACACTCTGGAACAGCCTAATCTTAATGTTATCAACACATGAAAAATTACATTGAAGAAAAAAACAAATCCCGCATCAGTGGTATTTGTTTTTCACTTCTTTTCACAGTCTTTCCAGATAATTTTGAATGTTAATATTTCTTTGCAGAACAAAATGTATGTAGTAAAACAACAACGACAGTATATAAGGGCCACATATTGGTGGGCCAACTCCAGTACACATGTGATTTTCTCGCTGGCCAGATATAATTACACTTGGGGCCAATTATGGCCCTTGAGCCTGAGTTTGACACCTGTTATTTAGATAAAAATGAAATAAATCAATCCAAAAACATGTTTTCTCTACCCTTAATGATATCTTCAGGAATGCATTGTGATTTTCTTCCTAAATTTCGCCGTTCACCGCTTTTTCAGGTGTAGACACACTGACTGTCCTTACCTGTGTCAGGCCAGTGTGACCCAAGTCGGGTAGCTGGCCTGAAGTTGAAGCCTAGTACAGTCCATATCATTCTGTCTAAGAATTTAATGTAATACATTTCACAATGACAATAAGACGTCCCCTTTCAGCTCAAAACGTTATTTATAAATTACAACCTATTTTAAAATACATATAAATTCATGTAGAGATAAGGACTGACCTGGACATATTCGTCGTCTATTTCGGTCTGCTTCATGCTGCTGAAAAGAAATAGAAATATGTGGTAAGTATTTGTATCATCTAGAACAAATACACTCCTGTCTTTGATCACGGTCTCACAACAGGTGCAGAATATGTCTCCATAAATAAAAAAGAGACCTCAATTCCCACGACCCAACTCTGCCACAGCCCCCTGCCTGAGTAAAATATTATTGCTGTCCAGCTCCATGGAAAATGGACAGATAAAAATCCCTGTGTGCATCTTTGGTGGCAGAATATGGAGCTGGCCTCTTCAAATCCCTGGGGCACCATAATTTAACACTTTTACACTCAGCTCATGTAACAACAGGCCTGCTGTGCTGCAGTGTGTGTCTGTGTCTGTGGTACAGGGTGAGTGCAGTGTGGGAACCGCTGTGGACCAAAGCGAGGACCAGTCAAAGGAGAGTAATTACAGTCCCAGACAAGTTTTACCATCAATCAGCACGGTTCACAGTTGTATTATGGGTCTCCTAAGAGCCAGAGTGAAGCTGTGTTACACATGACCACATGTTGGCCGCATCAAAGACTCCCATCACCACACTGAGTTGGAGAATGTTAATAGGCCCCACAGCAAAGGACTGCTCCTGTGCTGCATATCTCTATGGACAAGGGTTTAATGTCTTTGTTAACGCCAGTGTATTTTTCAACTATTTTAAATAGTTTTTTTCTTAATGCAAATAAGGAAAAAAGACTTTAATACAGTGTTATGCTTGATTAATACAGTTACTTTACTCACTACTTACTCAGCCTCCGAGGGAATTAAATATTGAAAACCTTTCAAATACCTTGGAGTAGTGTTGTTGAACCAGATTCACAAGATTCTTCTAAAATACTCAAATGAAATCAATATAAACAAAACAGTTTTGAGGTTTGTGATACATTTATGTGAAAGGGTCACCAAAAGTAATGAATATCCAGAATAACAAAACAATATTAAAACAAACTTAACATTTGTTTGCCCACAAAGTACTTTTTTCGCAATGTTTTCCTGTTTGCAAATTAAGGAACTATCTTCTGCTTTATAATGTTCATTTTATTTTTATTAGATAAAAACGTATTTATTTTTATTAAATAAGTATCTTTGCAGGCAATTTTTTAAGTGACTCCCCAAACCAGGTTGTGTCCACACTTTTTTGTCTTCTGAGCTACTTATAGATTGACTAAATATATTTATATTATTACCTATTGGGCACCCCTGCCCAATAGAAGAGATAGTCTCTCAAGAGATAAGGGGTTTCCTACATTTGTTAAACTGAGCACAAGTTTAAGGGCACTTGGTAGTATGAATAATATATGAAAAGCTACTTGTTTGATACAGTTGTCAAGCTTATTAAACAAGTAGCTTGTTGTTGTCAAACAGGCATATCAAAGGTTCTGGAAAAGCAAAAAAAAATTTTACCAGCATCACTGCACCCATTTGAATATAATTGCACGTGAAATTGACAAAAAAGCACAGTAACATTAACCCTCTATACTAGTTTTATTTCTAGAACACACCTCACCGACGCTTTAGATAGTCCCTGTGCACTAGGTCATACATTACAAGGAAATATACCATCAATTTCATCTAGCATTAAACGTTGTAACAGAAAATTAATTGTTTAACTGGTTTATTTCACTGTGCAGCATGGCACATACATGTACTTCTGATCTATTTGTAACAACAAAGCTGAAGAACAACGATTACTCTGTGATGAGTGGTAGAATCAGGAATATCTTAGTAACAACATAAACATGAAAAGCAGCTTTCTGTCAGATATTTACCTGAAAAGTTTTTCCAAAAATGCCGGTAAACTCAGACCAAAATTTGGGCAAATGCAACAAAGGGAAGGTTCCTTGCTCCTTGCTATGCTCATACTGTCCATCCACTCCCCTCCTACCTTAAGTCCTGCACTGCTATTTTCCCACAGTCCCAGTGATGACCTAATGGTCTGATGCTGTGCAGTCACAGCACAGCACAGCTACAGCTACAGCTACAACACACATCCAGATATGCTGCACACGCACATCCAAACACAAATATCAGCTGAAACATGATACACCATCTGCTATCAAGTGAGGAATATAATGAAGTGAGACAGACCTTTGGAATGTCATGGGAAAACAGGGAAGAATTGCCGTCTGGACACGGCGTCGGTTGGTGTGTGTGAATGTGTATACAAGGGGGCTGGTGATTCTGTTTCAACTGTTCCAGAAACATTACACTGATGGTATGTGTTTCAGTGATGATTTATGTAATGGCTATTATTGATGTCATATTATGTGTTGAAAAATCGACTGTGATCAAATTGGCATTAGAATTATGGGTTAGCGAAAGTATAGTCAAGATTCATGTTGGTAAGAGGCCAATCAACCATCCAAATGTCCTAAACCAGTGGTCTCGAACTCGCAGCCATTTGAGTTTGTTCTCCATATTCAATGGTAAATCCTATAGTTCTCAAAACCCACAGTCTTCTTCTGGTTCAGTGTTGTATTACACAGAATCTATGGGAAACTGATTTTTCTTTTGTACTGAACACTGAAAGCTGACACTGCCCTTTGGTGAAATTATGGTGTGGGTGGTGGCCCTCAACTTATCTGAGTTTGAGACCCCTGTCCTAAACCAATGCTGATAAATACCCAATGGACTGAGATTATTAAATAACAAAATTATAAACAACTTTCTAAAAAAAAGGTTAGCTACAGAGCTATAGAGCTTAACATCATCAACACCAAACTGCTGCCTTAACTTATTACTATGTTGTTAAGTCAAGGCAAACCTCATTACACCGCAAATCTGAATTTTCACCTGAATCCACATAATCACTTAAATGTATGCAACATTGCCTTTTAGCTATCTATATTAGGGCTGGGTTATAAAAAAAAAAACGATTAATCGATTTTAATTGATTTTTTTGTTAATAGGATGATATCGATTCAAATTTGTGATGGAAATAAATGTAAAAAATACATTTTTATTAGCAAATGGATTAAGTTTCAGTTTTAGCTTTGATTCTTCTGAGTATAATGTTGGTACCGAACTATAATTGATATGACAAAAACTGAATCGAAAACCGAAGCGAATCATGAATTGAATCGAATCGAACCCTTGTGAATCGAATCGATTTAGAAAATTTGAATCAATACCCAGCCCTAATCTGTATACAAGCAAATATACTATAAATATTTTGGCAATACTTTCATTTAATGTAAACAGACACTACTCCTGAATTTTGTTTAGTGACGTCACTCCGGCTATCCATAGTTTCAGTAAAGTATTTAATCATGACAATATCTAACATAATAAGCCAAAACATGTCCCTGTCACTTCAAAATGATTGATTAGACAGTCAGTAGATGTGAACATATTACTTTAAGGACTATCTGAGATAAACAACAGTTTTTAACAATTTAAACAAAATGAAGGCGGTTTAATGGCAAAGACGAGCAGTTAGCGGTTTGTTGTTACGTCACTTATCATGTCGCTTAGCGTTAATTAGCGGCAACGGCAAAGCCATAAATCTACTGCACAGTATTTCTAGAAAGAAAATGTCATTATCTTGAGTTGGTTACCTTACACTGACAAAGCTGGTGCAGTCATTGTTGAGTTTAGGTACTTTTTCAATATACAATACTGTACGTTAGTGAGCGTTAATAATTTTGGAACTACCTCCTTTACCTAATACTTGGCCTCATCACAACCTCATTAAGACTGTAACCCTCCGATGTACTTCAGTGCTTCATATAAAATAAATGCATAAAAGTCAATTCAGGGGGACTTATTTCAAACTAACGGGGCTGACGTCTTAGTATCCACTTATTTCAAACAATTGTATAAGAATGTTGTTGCATGCTAAGCAATACGACGAGCTTCAGTGAAAAATTAGGTCAAGTGTATTTGAAGCATTGTAGTTTTAAACATGCTTCTAATTTTCACTAAAAGACTTAAAATACTTAATTTTGATTTTCTTTAAAAATGTTATAAATTCAAGTTTGTTTGGGGTTTTTTTTTTTGTATTTTGCCCGAACCGACTGTAAACTAAGTTGTCCGTAATGTAGGCTGTTGTTAGGAACTATGTTGTCACAACAAAAAAAAATCCAAGAGATCACCTTTTGATGCTGAAACTTTGGCCTCCTTCTTTGTCTGCCTCGTAGTTTGGA